>VZTF01005333.1:42879-180765 GCA_013397755.1 Cnemophilus loriae | reverse complement strand
AAAAAAAAAAAGCTGCTTTACAATCTTTGTCCCAAGTTCTCATTAACTGTCTACCACTCCCTTCTCCCAGGGAGCAGAACGGCGAGGAGAAACCCTGGTGGCATCGTGTGCAGCCACCCCGTGCTGAAGAGCATCGCAGAGTTAACGTTTCCTTACCTTTTATAGAAGCCATGGAGAGGCTGCAGACATAAAAACTGCCAGTAATCCAAGCAGAAGGCCTTCAACTTCAGCATTTTCCAGCGCTCCCGCCGCCGCCACCGCGGTCTGCAGCGGGCTTTTAGCGACACAAGACTTTTTTGTTACGGTTTGAATGACTCGAACGCGGGGCAGCAGCCTCGTGTGCCCGCGGCTGCATCCCCGGGCTGCGGGGTCGGCCCGGAGCCCCGCAGCCGGCTCAGCACCTGCAGCCCCAGTGGCCCCGGCTCGTACAAAGAGGCAGGAGCACAAAGGACACGAATTCACGGGCGCTCTTTGATCCCGCTTGCCGTTTATCTCTCCCGAAGCCCCCAGTCCTACCGGGATCACTGGTGTTACACAGAAATGCCACTTCTCCTCTCGGCTATTTTAGGCCATTCTGAAAGCCCTCTGGACGAACAGCGTGGATAAATTCCAGCTGCGGGCTTTGATGGACCCTTGGAAAGCATCCTTAGAGCTCCCAGAACTTCGGAAAATGCCGGCAGTGATCTCGATGGGCTGTGACACCACTGCCCGGTGCCCCGAGCAGAGCTGTGATCTCAGCACATGGGGCTGCGGGCGTTTGCCCTTTTCCCTTGTTTTCTCCCCCCACCCCGTTAATCAGCTCCTCCTGTACCAGCACATCAGCTCCATTGTCTGCGGCACCTCGGGAACTGGGGGCTGCTCGTGACGGGGAGGGGAAAGGAGCGGAAAAAAGGAAAAAGGGAGAAAAAAAAAAAAAAAAAAAAAAAAAAAGAAGGCAGGCAGGAGCTCAGAGCCTCCCGCTCACACACCAGATTGCGCTTATCTGGTTCCCAACGCGCTTCGCCAGGGAGCGCAGGGGGGAGGATGAACCAACCCCGGAGCGCGGGGCGGCAGCGGGACAGCCCCCGAGGACGGACGGACGGACGGACGGAGAGACAGCCGGACAGCCAGCCAGACTGCCGGCGGGGACGGACAGCCCCTCCGGGGAATCCCGGCAGAGCATCCCGGGGGATTCCCGAGCCGCAGGCAGCGGGCTGGGAGCTGCCGGAGCTGGGGATGGCAGAATTAGCAGCGTTTGCTGTCGAAACCTCTGCTAGGCACGGTAACAGCGGATTGATTTTGTTCGGAGAAGACAGGAGCACAAATTTTTAAAAATTTCTATCTTTTACCATGGCCCAATTCTACCACCTCCCTCCCCTCCTCCTCCTTCTTTGCTCTCTATCCCAACGTGAGCTGCCGAGGGTGAGAATCCTGGAATGGAATCACACAGGGCAGGGTTAGATTAGAGATTAGGTGGGAATTCCTCCCTGGGAGGGTGGGCAGGCCCTGGCACAGGGTGCCCAGAGCAGCTGTGGCTGCCCCTGGATCCCTGGCAGTGCCCAAGGCCAGGCTGGACACTGGGGCTGGGAGCAGCCTGGGACAGTGGGAGGTGTCCCTGCCCGCGGCAGGGGGGGCACTGGATGGGCTTTAAGGTCCCTCCCAACCCAAACCAGTCTGGGATTCTGTGAATCTCCTGGGATGGAAGGGACCCTCAAGGATCATCCAGTGTCACCCCGGCCCTGCCCAGACACCCCAACAATCCCACCCTGGGCACCCCTGGCAGCGCTGTCCAAACGCTCCTGGAGCTCTGGCAGCCTCGGGGCCGTGCCCGTTCCCTGGGGAGCCTGGGCAGTGCCCAGCACCCTCGGGGGGAAGAACCTTTCCCTGCTCTGCAGCCCGAGCCTGCCCTGGCCCAGCTCCAGCCATCCCCTGGGTCCTGTCCCTGCTCAGACAGGAGAGATCCGTGCCCGTCCCTCCCCTTCTCCAGCCTCACAGGATACTCTGAGTTAACAGCAGCACAGAACTTCTCCATTGCAACAAGCAGGACTGGCACAAGAGAATTTCAACATTAATTTATACTTTTTTTAAAAAAAATTTGTTGCTATTGTTAAATAAGAAGTGTCCCAGTGGAGACCAACCAATGCTTGTGTCCAGTTTGCCATAAGTTTACTCTTCCAGAAATTACAATCTGGCTGTTTCTCATTCTGTTTCATTCCTGATAATCACTCACAGGAAACATCTAGGCTACAGCTTGCACTACTGTCAAACAGGTAGAGAGGAACTTAAGAGCTCAACAGCCACAACAGCAAAACCAAAAGCAGAATCTGACAAAATGCTTCAAAACCGCTCTGGCGCTTGGACAAGTGTTTAAAACAAAACCAACAAACAATCAACCAAACACAAAATCAACCAACCAACCAACCAAACCATAAAACACTCCCACAATCCCCTCTCCAAAAAGCCACAAGAATTTTAACACTGTTTTAAAAAAGATGCAAAGAAAACCAAACCCCTAAGCCTCAAGCTGAGGCTCTTTTCCACGTGGACCTATCTGGTTCCCCAAGTGCCTGGATAATAAGCTATATTTAGGGATCTATATAAGCTATATTTAGGGGTTCTGGTTTTACTCATAGTCACTGGGCAGTTACAGACGTGCCTTGCATCTTCCTAGAAAACTGCTTTGTGTAAGTTTAATTAAATGAAATTATAAATCTATTTGAGGAAGAATTGGCAGTTTCTTTAGTGAAGTAAAGGAATCGGTGGGTTATGCTGAAACAGGGTCACACTTTGTGTGGTATTTCCCTAAAAACACCTTGTACAGGACAGGGCAGCTGGTGGGAATGAGCAGATCATGAGAAAAGCAATTTGCAGGGAAAAAAAAATATTTGATTTGGGCCTTTAAAAAATAATTTCTTGTGAAAATTCTCTTTCAAGAACTGGTTTCCCTGTGCTGCCTGCACTTGTTTGCTGGGATTTCTTTCAGACCAGCACCAGAGCTGGTGACTCCTAAGCAAACACCACTGGATATCTGTGAGAAGCAACATCACCCCCCAGCAATACGAAACACTGCCCAAATTCAAGCCTGTTTTTCTTCCTGGACTCACATTCCCTTGGGCTTCGTTAGCTTGGCGATTTTCAAGTCACTGATGCCATCATGGTGAGGATATTTAGATTTTCTTATCAAAAATCTTTCATCCCTGCTTTTCATCCCCAGTTCTCCAGGGCAGTTTTATCTAAAGAGGAACTGGGGGAAGGCCCTGGAGACTCCAGTGGCTGCTGGTGAGCCCCAGGCTCCTGGCACTGCCTCCTGCCTTGGGTTTGGTCGTGCCAAGAGGGTAATGGGAAATCCTTTTTCCTTTGTTTCCACGAAAAAACGGCACAAGGAGAAAAAAAAAAAAAAAAGAAAAAAACGGAAAGAAGACAATTAAATTGAGTTTTCCCCGTTGTAACATTTTTGTGTCTGGATTTTTTTATATTCCACGACAAGAAGAAGGAAAAAAGAAAGAAAAAACTGGTTACATCCCATAACCAAGGATGGCTATTCCCAGGATCAAGGAAAAAGGGGAGAGCCAGCCCGACACAAGTAAGCTCAGGAGACGCCAGCCAAAGACTTGATCCTGAAATGAGACTTTTCAGGAAACTTATCCTTTGTCTGCTCACACTGCAAAGCAATTCCTTTCTCAGCATCATATCCTTTCCAGAAAAAAAAAAAAAAATCCTATTTATCACCTTAATTATCTATTTCTAAGCAGTGGGCTCGGAGCACAGGAGCCACGTACCCGTGGATTTCCTGACAGCATCCAACACCGATTATCCCACCCTGCACGCAGAGAAAATGCTAATTAGGACTTTTGCAAATGAAAAGCCCCACGCTCTCAACACGTTCTTCATTTTCCCTTGTCTTCCAGAGGAAAACAACAAAGGAAATTAAGCTTCATCTCACGCTCAGCCGGGATGTGGAACTGGTTCTTTCAGAAAGGCATTCACCGAAACCTTTGACTTGGAATTCCCAGGCCTCATACAAGTGGGGATTTTTGGGTGTGCTGCAGCTCCAGCACTGGAGCCGTGAGCAGTTTGCTGAGAATTTCTGCAGTCACTGGGAGTTCAGCCTCTGACAAGGCTTTCAAAAGCAGCCACTCAAAAAAGGGCCAAGTGGAAATGGAACGCTGCACCACCTCCTTTTTTAGGGGTGGTTTTCTTGCCAACCCCTGGAGCTCTGAGGCTGAAGGAAAACAATCCACTGAGGGATAAAATAACCCCAGCATGGAGCCAGTGCCTGCTGGAGTTCCTGGTGTACCGCTTTCAAAAGTTGGGCAGAGCAGGAAAATTGACTTGTCTGGTGACAACCTTTCAGAAAACACATATATTGAACTACTGGCATTTGCTTAGTTAAACTTTTAGAGTGATAAGCCAGGGACATTCCCAAAAAATATTTCACTTCCCCAGAAAAAACAGCGTATCCCCCTATTTAGGTGGAGCACTCAAATTGTAGGAGTTAAATTGTTTTCCACGAGTCTTTCAAGACTCCAGGGTGAAATACTCGACTGGCCACACACAAAAAACTCATGGTAGCCTTTCTTGTGCTGTGCAGTTCAGGAATTTCACGGGACCCAGACGGCGTGGATCCCATATCCATCCGTGACACCCTGCACAGCTCACATCAGAAAGTGGGGGAATACAGAGCAGGTGCACAGACCAAGGGTTTGGGCAAGCAAAGAGATGCTGAGCTTCCTCCTGGCAGGTTTGAAGGCCTCGCTGCTCCCAGGACAGCACAGCACACAAAGCTCCGTGCCCCGGGTGCTGTGTGGGCACTGGAAGGGCAGTTAAGTGGTCTCCACATCGAAGCTGGGTGGAAAATTCCTGGGCTGCCCAAAGAATAAGGCAAATTTTGACGTTCAAGGCTCTGGCAAAGCAGATGTGCCTCCCTGCCCCTCACAGGCACTGCTGGGTACCACCCCTGGAGCATCCCTGCCCCACCAGGGCAGGTGGAAGAGCTCATACGGAGCCCTGGGGCTCGGGGACACCCTGGGGACACCACAGGGTGTTGGGGACGAGCTCTGCAGAGGTGCCCAGAGAGTCAGGACATAAATCAAGGTCTCTTCCCTCCATGTTGACTTGAAGGGCAGCTCTGCTGCCTGGAAACCTTCCAGAAACTCAAAACAAAGTTCTTTGGCTTCAGACAGCTCTCAGAGTTGTGCGCTCCCCCACAGATGAATTCTAATCACCATTTGATCCTACCCTTTAATTTTGGTTTTTAAGCCACTCAGCTGCCAAAGCATCCATGGAGAGGGGCAGGAAGAACTTTGCTGTTCTCTCAATCCTGCCTGTCCTTTCTGCACATCTGCTCCCTGATCACACAACCACGGGCTGATCACTTTGCTACAGAAGATGACAAATCCGCCCCAAATAGCTGCAGAGCTCAAACATTTAAATTTCCAGCTCGTTTGGAACAGACCTGGCAATTCAACCCTCCAGAAGGGCCACATTCAGATTTAGATACTAGGAAACAAAATATTTTCAGATGCCAGCTGAAAGCTGACAGAGGCCAACTCAAAATATCCAGAATAAATCCTGTGCAGGCTGTGAAAGAAATTGTGCCAACCAATATATAGACACACATAAAATATGCCAATTTTTACATATTTTCCTCTTTATAATGGACATAAGCAAATTTTTCACATTAACCTTTACTCTTTCCATCACTGAGTGGTTCACTGAGGGGAAATATATACCTTGTGAGGGGGACAGGAAATTTGTGAGCAAAACACGAAAAGAGTAGCCTGACTAGGAAATACTTGACAGGACACTGGGTGAGGCCGTGTTAATTGGTACATCCCATTTTCTGGGTCTTTCAAAGGCCTGTTTGCTCACCAGGTTCATGAGAACCCATCCACTAACAAGAACTCTTCTATTATCTTTCATTGTACTTAAAAATAATGGCCTTAATTATGCCTAATTACAGCTCCAGAACAGGCTTATTTGACCTGCTGAAGTGGACTAAGTGTCAAATGCTCTCCCCTCAATAACTGTTTAACACCAAGAAAAATTCACAGTTTTATCTGATAAAATCTGAACAGTTTTCTTCAGTTTCTTCTCTGTGACTGTTTCACTCCAGATTTTTTACACTTCACAAAATTACTCAGTTTGTAGTTAAAGAGTGGCATTTTTACATCCTCATCTGGTAGCTCCCAGATATTATTTCAGCCCAGTCCTCAACATTCAGAAGGCTTTACTGCACGCATCTAATTCTTCCATATTCCTCACTGATACCCTCCTCTCATGGAAAAAATGTCCAATGGGAGGAAAAACATTGTAATAAAATCAATTTCCAGCCTGCAGCGAAGGTGGCAGCAACACCTGGCTCTGGTAAATCACACACCAGCAACACGATGCTCTTGCTAAAATAAATTTGCAGAGGAGCAGAGCGGGGGGAAGTTGGGATTTTTGCTGCTTTGTCCTGCCAGACAAAGGCCCAGTGTTCCCATCTCGCTGGGAACGGGACAAAAGTACAGTGGGCACTGAACGTGGCCGCGCTGAGGACAAAGGGAATATCACAGCAGAGGGGGTGGCTGCTGGGAAATGGCAACGAGGCAAATGCTTCACTTTCAGGAGACTTCACACCGGATCATAATGGAAGATTAATTACAGAGGGGCCTTAATTTGAATAAGGTTGAACAGAACGGCTCCCACCGTTTTTGTTCGAGCAAGGTTCAAATGACATCACGTGGGAAAAAGTCACATCCTCAACCCAGAACATCTCCAAAGGAAGACTTGTACCAAAACAGCTGCCAATGTGAGAGGGAGGGACTGTGCCCTGGCTTTATCAAAGGAGCTCTGTGCCTTTGATGCCCTTCTCAACGTGCAGGGACGAGAATAAAAGATGCAAGGTGCCCATTTGATATGCACTGTTAACAGGGCCAAGCATTTCTCTCTAAATGGAGTGATCAAAGAGAAATCCCAGTTCTGGCAGTGCCTCCTGTGACACAGCTCTCTGAAGGGTGGCTGCTTTCATCGAAATGCTGAGCAACAGCAGCAGGAGCGACATCCCCACGCAACTGTTCTCCCAAAGCGGCACAGACCTGCCAGGACAGCAGGACAGGTCAAATATTGGCAGCACGAAGGTTGTAACAATCTGAGAGAGAGGTGGTTTGTGCACAAACACACCTCCTGTCCCTCCCCTCCGTGCTCCTCCGAGAGCAAACGCGGGGTTTGAGGCTACAGCTGAATTCCAAGTTGGAAATCCCAGAAAAGAGCAAATTACCCACTCGCAGGAAAATCCAGCTGTGAGGTCAGTGCCCTTGCTGGCTGTGCGCTGCAAGGTGAAGCTGTGTGATGTGCAGCTGGTACAGAACAGGGCGCTTCTGTCAGCTCAAACCTGCACCCGCCAGCTAGGATTGCTACAGTACCTGAGTGGGTCAGTTGAGACGCTGCTTCCCGTTTCCAGTGAAGTCCTGAGGTGACAGCAAAAGAATAAAATTATAAAGTATTAAAGTAGAAACCAAATTAAAAGCGTAAACTATTCAAAAATGCTATGTCCTTAAATATCAGCGACTTTACATTTTCTTATTTATTATTGACATTTCAGAGTACTTAGCATGCCATTAAACATGAGAGTAAATAAAAATACCCAAACAAAAAACCCAGCAGCCCTTTCCTAGATTAGAGGAAGGGGAATTAGAGAAACCTTTGTCTGAATTAGTCACAACATGATCAATTTTCAATATTTCCAAAGCACTCCATCCTTCTGTATCTAAGTGAGTGACTTTTACACTCCGGGGCTTTCTGCTCTCTACCCAAAAAGGCAACTGTGGAGTTGTCCTGCAGAATTATTGCAGCACAAAGTTCAGGTAATTGTAGGGACTGAGGAAGTTCTCTAAGTATGTTGATTTCTGAGCAGCAATATTTAACATGCAGAGCGGTGTAATCACCCTTGCTCTCACTGAGTATGACTCCAGGTTCATTATAATAATATATATATAAAATATAGAGGTACATTTTTAGGGTGAAGCCAGTCTTCCCACAGGCTGTAATAAAACATCAGCCAAAGCCCCATCATTTTTAAATGGTTACTTGCATTTCTATCCCTTACACAAATGGCCATAGATCAGCCTTTGCTCACCCAGCCATAAACATGTACAGTCTGTGGAGGTTCATAAAACTCACATTAGAACCGCATTAATTACATTTACAGTGGGCATTCATAAATCAGTGGCAAATCTTTACTTCGAATCCCAAGATTCCGAAGTTGTTTACAAAAATAAACAGGGTGGTGTGAAGGGAGGAGGCCAGAAAAGCAGCAAGAATCAGCTGCACGGGGATGGAAACAAACCATATTGTCCAAATAGCTTTGAACGAAAGCACTAAAGCTTTAAACTAGCTTTGGGGAGCTTATGCCACCCTGTAATTTGCTGGCTCCCCCCGTTCAGGATTTGTGAATAGCTGTGAATTTTGAGGGGGTGGCTGGGTGTTGGTTTACCCACGGAAAAGGGTGAACTTCATTTACTTCTAATTAAGTTTCCTGCTTCCCTCCGTGTGCTGTGGAGGTGCCAGCCTGCTCACTCAGCGGGGCTTTTTGCCTTGCTTTTAACACAGACTTGCAAAAAAAAAAAACAAAACCAAAAACCTGCTCTGAGCAGTTTTGGGCCGTGGTGCTATAAATAAACATTTGTCAGACACTGTCTTTGTGCAGCGGGGGTGTGCTGTGCATACAGAGGAGATGCTAATGAGCAGTGATTAGCCCCAGCCCCCCGATCGTGGTGCCACTGCCACTGAGCACTCCTGACCTCGGGGACTCCTCGCACAATCCCCAGGAGCAGGATCACAGCTCCGTCGGGAATCCTGGTTCTCCTTCCTGAACTCAGGCGTCCCCAGCACCCAAACCCTCAGGCAGGAGAGGCACGTGTATTCCTATATTTAAATACACCTAGGAAAAGCAGAGCTCTCAGCAGAAATACCCCTGTTAGAGCCACAAACCACAGGCTCATCAAGGTAGGGAAAGACCTTCAGGATGAGTCCAACCATTCCCCTGACACTGCCAGGTCCATCAAACCACGTCCAAAAACATCCTCTGAGCACTTGCAGGGGTGCTGATCCCAGCACTGCCCTGGGCAGCCTGTGCCACTGCTTGCCAACGCTTCCAGGGAAGAAATTTCTCCTAATATCCAACCCTAAACCTCCCCTGGTGCAGCTTACAGATGGGTTTTTTTTTAGGTGAAGATCAGATACAGAAACAGGGTCAAAGACAGGAAAAGCTTCTAGAGGTGATGTGGAGAAATCCCCTGGGTGAGACAGATCCCCACAGAGATCACTGTGGGGAGAAGGATGGAAAATAATCCCTGCAAAGGGGGGCTACACCCCCAGAATTGTTATAGCCCGGCCTTTTACCTGGCCACCCACCCACAGACTCAACCTGGCATTGTGGAAAGCCTCAGGAACAGTGTGACAACATTGAAACCAACGTTCAGTGGCCACAAAAACCCCCAGGAGAAGCAGGAGAAATCAAGTTTAAATTCTACCGAAAGATCAGGATTTGGAGTACAGAAAGTTAGTTAATTCTTACTGAATTTACAGAATAATCACGTCATCGCTCCCCTTCTTTCTTTCCAGCTAAAATCCCATTTAAGTATTTTGGTTTCTTTCCAAACTGCTCAAAAATGGAAAGTTAATTTAAAACATAAAAATAACCCAGATTCTGAACACAGCGTCATTAAAGCTGCAGCAAACCAAATACCTCACTGCACACAGGATCACTTCAGGAACAGTCAAAACATATCTCATTTAGGTTACTTCAAAATCAGGTTTGTTCATTTTGTTTTGCTTTTTAACAAATTAACTGGACAGGAAAATAAAATACTGCACTGCTGTGAAGAAAGTAAGCAGGAAGGTCTGAGAATCCTGTTTATTCCTAATGGGCACTGACTCAGGACATTTGTAGCCCAGAAAGAAGCACAGACACTATCTAATGATAAAGCCATTAAAAAGATATTATTAAATATAACAGACTTGTCTATATATGTATAATTTCCATTGGTATTAATAAAGATACTAAAAAAAAATTCCTAAAGTACCATTAACTGCAGAACTATGGCCAAGGCTTCGAGTGAAAATTGAGCTGAGACAGAGCAGAAACTGCAGAACTGCCTGGAATTATCAGGGAATGCTCCAAACCACTCCGGGGGCTGCTCTGTATCTCCAGTTTGTTCCCATGGAGTTTGCAAGCTCCTTCCAGGTGGGCAGTGGAGGAAATCTGCCCCAGTTTCCCTCGTGACTCAGCTGAAGGACACCTCCTCGTCATGCACACTCCTGACGTTCAGGGAAAAGGCAGAGGAACGGTGGCACGGGCTGTAGCTAAACTGGGCACGCCGTGGGATTATTGACTGCTAACGTGGTCAGCATGAAGCCTGAAGAATGTGTGTAATTGCTGGCAGTAACAACCGCTTTCAGGGCTGAAAGGATTATCCAAAGTATGGATATCCACAGCTGCTGGATGAGGAGCTTGCCCAGAGCTTCCATCCGTGTCCATCAGCACAGGAACCGTGACCAGCCCACTTCTGCAGTGCAGCATGCAGGACAAAATACAAGTATTTCCAAGAAATCACTGGTCTAAAATTCAGCCAGGAGGCTTTTGGTATCCACAGACAAAAACTACAAACGCAATTCTGGTCAAGGGTTCTGTCCTGGAGCACAAAACAAGGCCACAGGCTCTAACTTCTGTGATTGACACCGTGTGCTGAGCAGAGAGCATTCCCAGCAACTGGGTGTCCAAAAGATCTCATTCCACAATGTTTTAGCACATCGAAGGCAAACACACAATTAGCTCTTGGCACCTTGAGCCGTGATACAAAGCTCTGTGGATTATTTTGCTTTTTTTTTGTGATGAAAGGAACTGTTTTCCGTAAATACAAAAATCAGTATAACTGAAGATCATTTTGGAAGTAGTCTAAGATGGAGCTCCTTCTATTGTGTGACATAGAGAGGGTGGGGAAGGAACACTGGAGAAGTGAAAACCTCCAGTGGTGCTTTGCTCAGCTGTGACAGCAGACAAGAGGTGTTACTGAGCTGGGGCTGCTACGGAGCCCTTCAGCTCCTGCCTCTCCGTGTGGAGCTGTGACAGAGGGAACCACTGAGGAGCTGGGAGATGTCCCTGTGACTGCAGCAAGCCCCAGTGCGGCAGAGCCACCCAGAGCTGTGCTCTTGCTGAGATGGGTGAACAGGGACAGCCACTCCCCAGCCCAGCCCCGTGCCCGTGCATCAGCCTTGGTTTTACCTCTCTTGATGGAGGGCAGAGTTCTGGGGAGGCTCTTCCTGGGCTGAGTGGATAATCCTGGGGGAGTCCCCACACTGATGGCTCAGTCCAGCTGCCTCCCCTCCTCAGGGTCCCCTGGGCAGCCTCCAGCCCTCAGGGCTCAATTTGCCCGGATAATGCTGAGCTGGGGCAGGGAAGTCCCTTCCCATCAGTGCAGATGGCTGCAACTGCTTCATTAGGGGCTCACCAGAGGACAGAGGAGACCCCAGCACTGCCTCTCTTACTGCTGGCAGAGGCTACAAATAACCACACAGCACAAGCACACATCGTGCAAGCAGCCAGAAAAATATCCAATTTGAGAAAAGCCAAGATATTCTTCTGGCACGAAAACGCACAGTGGTGACAGATGAAATAACTGCAGTCGAAGCAAACCCCCAGCTTGATCCCAAATAAAGGCTGCTTAAATATATCATCTCTTGGCTAAGAAGGGAGATTCACTTGGAGCATCAGAGCACAAAGATGCTGTCTGCAGACAGCAGCTCCAAGGGGTGTGAGGGGAAAAGGCAGCTCTGAGCTGTGTCAGAGCCCCGGTGCTCGCAGCACTGTGCTGCTGCATCCCTCTCACACTGAGGGAAGGAATGCAGAATAATACATTAAATATTTAAGACCCTGTCTGGGGTGTTGCTCAGCGAATAATTGCTGCTGCTGCTGCTTGGCACAGTTTCTTCCTAGGAGCTGGCAGCTCACGGAAGGAAGGGAAACCTGCTCACTGCAGGCTGGTGCTGTGATATTCCACGTGTTCACATACAAAGGAGGGCTAAATGATTTCTCTATACTCCAACGTGCAGCTTCACCAAATGGAAATCTTTACCCTTGCTTGAGGATGGTCTGGCACACCATGGATCCCAGTCTCAGTGCTCCATTTGGAAGGAAAGCCCAAAGCATCCAATCCCAAGAGGCAAAAAGAAGGTGACGGAAGGATCATCCTCAGCCAGGACACCCCACCCCTCAGAAACAAAACTGGAAATGATAATCCAGCCATTCAAAGAAAATCATCCCTTCAAAGAAAATCATCCCTTCATATCCCTCGGCAGAGATCCTCCCAAGCCATCAGGGAGGACACATTCCCAAAAACCCCCAAAGTGCCCTGAGCTCAAGGGACCCAGGCCTGGCAGTTCAGCTCCTGTCACACTCCTTGGCCTGATCTCCCCAGCAAATGGCCCTGGAGGAACAAGCTGTGGGAAATTCTTATTTGGATATCATGGAGCAGAAACTGATGGAGAGCTCGGTCCCCTCCCGGAGCTGGGAGCCGATGGATGTGTGGCTGCGGCCCCGCGGCGATGTCGCTCTGTCCGGAGCGGCCTTTATCAGACGTGCAGCCGTGGCCTGCGTTAATTAGCGCAGTGGGAGTGAACCCAGGCACTGCCAGGCACCAAGGGCAGGGCAGCGCCTGCCCTCCTCCTGTCCCCTGGCCTTGGCGCTGCCACAGGCCACCGCCAGCCTGGCCGGAGGCTCCGCAGCTCCCGCGCCCTGCCCACCGTGCCATCGCCCCTTCCCTGGGACTCGCTGCAGCGACAAAGCGGGGATGGAGCGCAGGCAGCAACTCCCAGGGAAGCTGGAATGGCTCTGGCAGCGGCGTCCAGCAGATCCAGTTCAGCAAACGTGTCTCACCGTGGGTCTAAAAGCGGAACGGCCGCGCTGCGGAGGATTCCGCAGGACTGCGTGGGTGGGTAGGGCAGAGGGAAACAGCACTCAGCTGACAGCGGTCGTTGGAACACAGCCTGAAAATACACTTCAAAGGAAGCCTTTCTGCTGGACAGACCATTTAATAGCTGTGCTTAAAGAACTGGCTCTGCTCACCTATGGAAAGGCAGCTTCCAGAGGGAAGGGCCTTGAAGGGTGCCATGGAAATTCCTGCTTCGCATTTTCTCTTCTCGTACATTTTGCTCCAAATATTTTAACGAACCATTTGGACAAGGAAGTATTTAAACACGTGCTTAATGCTGCTCCTAGAAATAAAAAGCTTTCCTTGCTTGGGGCTCGAGTGACTTGCATTCCCAAGGCTGGGAATGTGCTGGACCCCTTGCTGGCTCTAGCGTGCTCCCAGCACTGGGAATGGAAACCAGCTCCAAGTTGGAAAGCTCCCACTGCCTGTCCTCAGAGCACAGCTTGTTTGCCCAGCTCACTCACACAGAGTGTGCCCAAACACTCATTTTTACAACATGCTTTCCGAATCAAAATGTAATCGCGGTATCTCAAAGAGATTTTAGATCTGTAAGAAAAACAATGTCTAGGAAACAAAGCGCAACATGACCCTGAAAGCCAGGAGGAAATAGCCAGACTAGCAAGGCTCGGCTGGCTTCATTAATTTCGGAACACTGTGCAAAAGTAAAATTGAATTTCTGTGCAGGAACATCAGAATGACATTAAATAAACCCCATTTTTCCTTGCAAAGTTGGGGCCTGCATTCCCAGAGCAGTCTGCAGGAATAACAACAGGAGCACTTGGAGAAGTTTCTTTTAGTAGAAATGCTGTAATTTCTGTTTGGTGGTAACACACACACACTGAACAGTGAAAATGTTCCTTGAAAAATTAACTTCCAGAAACTGCCACGAGCTAAATTAACTCCAACAACAACACCTAGAGGTTAATGGCCCTGTTGTTCAGGATTTCACTGCTATGTTTGCCTGGTATTCAGGCAGCCCAGCCCTCTGCTGGGTTTTCCAAAGGAGCTGCAAGTCCCCAAGGCCTGAACTCTGAGAAAAAAATATCTTTATCAGGGACCCACCCCAATGACAAGAAGCAGTTTAGAATTTATCATCTGCTGAACATCTTCTCAGCATTGTTTTTCAAGGTGCTATCTTGCCAGAGGAACTGATTTCATATTAAAATATTGCAGTGATGTGGTTTTGGCTTTGTTAGAAGTGAAGCCCATCATTTAAACTGCACTTATTCCCAGAGTCATGCAGAGATCAGATGTTTATTAACAAGCTTCACTACTATTTGCAGCTCAGATTTAGAACCTTGAAAACAAAACCAACCCGTACACGCGACGTGGGAATTGAGGTTTTCCAAAGAAGGAAGGGAAGGAGCGTTGTGATAGCAGCAGCCAATTGTATATAACTCGATTTGAAGACATTAAAGCTTCCAGATCTATGTTTAATCCCTTGTGAGGCCAAGGTCCAGCCTGCTAATGTAATCTGAGAGCTGAAGTGTTTGAAAACGTCTTGTTCAACAACGTGGTTGGACACACTTGCTCTCCACCAGAAGCCCTCACTGGTGTCCCTGGCCAGCAGCAGCTTTCCCTTTCTGTTGTGCATCATCTGCACAGAAAGTGAGCTCGTGAGAGCCACAAATCCCAAAGCACTTCCACATTATGTGAAAGGTTCCTCGCTGACTGTGAATGGAGCACTGAGGGTACCTGAGTTAGGCAAACTGCTCTGCTCTGGGCGAGCAAAATCCCAGCAAACAGCCCAGCAGCCTCAGGACAGACAGAGGGACACAGCTCCCCACAGCAGGGACCACAAACATCCCAATCCTCCAAGCATCCTCCCATGGCGTTTGAGATCGCCCCACTGGAAAACAACAGAAAACAAAGGCTGGTGATAAACCTGAACTGGAGGTGTAATTTAAAGTGTTTGAAGCTCAAGTGTCCTTTTGCCTGCTCTATCACTGTCCTCCCAAAACAGCTCCCAGCAGCTCTGTGCAAGTGCTGCAGCGGAGGATAAAAACCTCACCGAGGTGAAGACAAAATGAACACACCCCAAACTGGCCACACCACATCGTATCCTGAGACAGAGACCTCCAACAGCACCACTGGAAACTGAGCCTGTTCCTGCTGGGTGCGAGTGCTGCAGGTGTGTCTAAGGTCACTGTGACAGCTCCTGCTGCCACCTCAGGGACAGATTCCGCTCCACTTTTCCCCTGGTTTTTAGGCTGCAGGTTTGTTTCTCACCTTCCTGTCAGCAGCCCCTGCATGCCCAGCTCAGAGTGGGAGCTGGGGCACGGCTGCAGCTGGAGCAGCTCCCTGCACCCTGCTGGAGCTCCCACAGGGGCAGGAGATCCGCGGGGCTGGACGGGAGCCTGTTCCCCCTCCCGGATCCACAGGCAGCAGGAGCCCAGCCTGCACTGCCAGGGCTCATTCATCACCTGCCACGACAAAGCCACTCGTTCCTGCAGCTCTCCAGAAGCATCAGCATTGCCGTTTCAGAACTCACACGACTTCCAGCCTATTTCAATCAATGAATATTCCCCTGCAGCCAGTGCTGCTCCTCTGTGATCACCCAGCATTTCACAGAAGCAGCACATTACAAGACACTGTGGATCAATGAGCATCCCTCTTTTGTTTCCCAGGAAATGTACAGTGCTACACACGCTGAGTGGATTCAAAGACCTACAATCCATGCGCTGCTTCCCTATTATTCAGTAAAGCTGCATCTATTATCTTAATCCCATCATTTCTCAAAAGGAAAATTGACAGAGATATTTCAGATAAGCAGATTCAATAGCTTAAATTCTAGTGCACTCTATCAGTCTGTCAGAGGTTATGATGCTTCTTTTTAAAGACAGAAAACAACCTCTTGATCACTCCACGTGCACAGGCAATGTTTCAGTGATCCCACTCCTCTGCAGGCTGAAAGCAGGGTTGGATTTGTTTAAAAGCATCATTGCTTTCTGGAAGCAAAGGCTCACAAACCCAAGTTAAATAACATTCAATTAGCAAGCTAGCACAGAATCCAAACCCAAACCCAGCTGGGGCTACGTCAGCAGGTCTGAGGCCAAACAACAAAACGTGGGGTTAGTGGTGTGTGTGCTGGGAAAGGGATGGAGAACTACAGAGCAGCTCCTCAGCTGAGAGGAAACAGGATTTTTCAGCTAACTGGCAGATTAGTTTTATCAATTTACTGTAATAATAATTGTCACTGCCTTAAATTTTCATACTAAAAGGAGCCAGTTGAAAGCACAATAAGATGACAATGGGGTTTACACAATTCAAGCACTCACAAGTGTATACTCATCCTAAATTCCAGTATTTACAGTAGAACAGCTCAGGGGTGCCTTTGCACCCACGAGAACTCGTGCAGCTTCAGTGCAAACCCAGAAACCAGGATATGCAGTCCCAGAGGCATCCAAAGGTTCTGGCTGCCCTCTGGATGCAGCTGGATGTGTCTGGAGGCCACCCATACCTGGAAAATGCTCTGTGTACTTACACAAACACACACTGTGCTGAAATTCTTTGGGAAAGCCCTCAAAACACAAAGAACGAGGAAGGAAGACGTCAAAGTAAGCTTTAAATGAGTCTTCCCCATTCCTCAGTTTTACCCAAAGACCATTTCACCATTTAACTCTTCCACACCAGAGAATCAGATGGAACAAACAAACAAACAAACAAACAAACAAACTGGCAGAAACCTGCACGTCTGGCTGGAGGAGGCACCACTGCATCTCCACTTCCAACCTCCACGTGTGCCCACTCCAGGTTACAGATAAAGCACCTTACATGGCCACTAACAAAAACTGCCTCCCACACGTTCCTGCTCCTGGCTACGGTAACCGTGGGCTTTCTGCAGGGGGACTGAGTGCTGTGGCCGAGACAGGTCCCGCAATGAAACTTGAAAGCCAAGCTCAGCATCCATTTTGGCCTCATCTGGAATAAAGTCACGGGTTTCCTGCTGCTCCGCTGCACACCTGAACCTCTGCCTCCCTCCATGGCTCTTTGATCATCCTTCAGTCTTTGACGAAGAACATCCAGTGAGTTGATAATGCCAATTAGTTGCTTTCAGCTTTACTTTTAAAAGCAGTGGCTGTTTCCTTCCCTCGAAGAACTGAAGCAAATGACCCAAGGACAACTCCTGCCCATGTCTCCCTTGGAATCCAGCACACAATTAAACACTAAACTTTCAGTGAGCTCCCTCGAATCAAAAAGAAGAACAACTTTAAAAGATGACTCAGTACTAAAGTGACAAAGCAGAAGACGTGTCCTGGTGGGCTGCTGAAGAGCTCCAGGCACGTGGAGAGCACCTCAACCCCAGGCTGGGTGCTGGAGGCACCTCCAGCACTCGGGGAAGCTCAGAGTGGTGGGCACAGCTGAGAGTCACCCCAAAGGATTAAAGTGGCTTCAATCACACCCCCCATGGCCCCCAGTAACCAAACTGGTTTGTCAGGGCCGCGTGCCACGGCCAGGGACGGCGCTGGCAGAGCCGCCCGCGCTCCCCGTGCCGGGAGACAGCTCCTGATTAATAACACCCCTCGTTGGGTGACAGAGGAAAATGGCTTGAGCAACATTTCCTGATCGAGATTAATTATCTCACCACCCCAGCCCCTGGCAAAAGCGTGTCATAAAGCAGCAATTACAACTAATTGAATTCTCCGTAAAAATGAATTTAATTGAAGAGAGCAAGATGGATTTCAACGCTATCTCATTTTCAGGTGTGCAATGCTCCGGTGATTGGCTTGGAAAAAAGAAATTCAGGGGTGAATGAGGTGTGACATAATTTCTTTAGGATAAAATGCTTACATTAACGGGTCATAAATTGGGTTGATTTTATGCATTTGTTCTAGGAATGCACCAGCCAAAGATCATTAAAGGCCAAAGAGCACACAAACAACATAAAAAATAAAGCTAAATACTTGAATGGGTATGGAATAGGAAGGACTTGCTTAGAGCACTAGAAATTAGGAAGGGACATATTTTCATTATATTGTTTTGCACATTTTAACTTGAATATGGGAAGTAAACATAAATCAAAGAAACAGCTTTTAGTTATTTGAAGTTCCAGCTTCCCAGCTTGTTTAGCAAATACAGACAATTATTCTCAAATCTTCTCAAATCTCAGGTCTGAAGGGAAAACAGCAACGCCTGCATTTTACAGAAATGACCGAGATAAAATGTCAGTGGCAGATAAAGGTGTTAGCTGGGCACAAGCAAGGGGGCCTCGCTCATCAGGGCCTGCGGAACCCCCAGTATCAGCACCTTTGCTTCATAAAAGCTTTAACACCAAAAGTTTGCCTTGCACTTAATATGGGACCAAAACACGTTGGGTGGGGCCCGAGCAGCCTGGTCTGGGGAAGGAGTCCCTGCCTGTGGCACTGGATGATTTTTAAGATCCCTTCCAGCCCAACCCGCCCTGTGATTCTGTTTCATTCGACATGGGCAGCACGGCTACTCTCTCCTGCTGACTTCTTCTGACCCTGCAGCGTTCTGCTGCTGAAACCAAAACTGACTGGCTCTGACGAGTCCCTCCCACCCCCAGGAAGGTCCCCAAGGTCTCTTTGGAGGGTCAGTGGCTGGACATCCCCGGGTTATGGGGAGGGAGCTGGACAGCCCCGGGGCTGGGGCACAAAAGGTCAGCTCACAGCTGGGAGCAGGGGGCTGGAGTGCATCCAGACACGGCCAGAAAAGCTCTCCCTGAACTCATTCACGGCATTTCTCCTCGTGGATGGACTCGGTGCAGTTCTGTCTCTCCTCATCCATCCGTTTGTGGCAGCTCAGCACAACGAGTGATCCCTGATCCCAGTGAGGAACTGAGCCCCGGGAGCTGCGAGCTCCCTGCCCGGCACCCTGGGCTCACCCCGAACCCCGGAGCCCCTTCCCTCTGCCAGGAGGGCGAGGCAGCAGGAGGGAGGGGATAAACACCCGGGGAAGGGGATAAATACCCGGGGAATGGGGATAAACACCCGGGGAAGGGGGATAAACCCTCAGTGCTGTTCAGCCCAGCCCCTCCTGGACAGGGCCCTCCCAGCCCCGAGCTGTTGCTGCAGCTTGGGGAGTTAAAAGAAAATGGGAAACCCACCTGAACCACAGAATCACTGAGGTTGGAAAAGACCTCTTAAGATCCCAAGTCCAGCTTCCAACTGAATATCCCCATACCACTCAACCATGTCACAAAAAATGAGAGGAAAGGTTCAGAATGCCAAACACCTTGTAAATACAGGTGTGATACCATCAACTATTATAAACTACTTCAGTAGAGGCAGAATAATAAACCTGGATTTTCTGNATACCCAGGGAATGGGGATAAACACCTAGGGAAGGGGATAGATACCCAGGGAATGGGGATAAACACCCGGGGAAGGGGGATAAACACCCGGGGAAGGGGGATAAACCCTCAGTGCTGTTCAGCCCAGCCCCTCCTGGACAGGGCCCTCCCAGCCCCGAGCTGTTGCTGCAGCTTGGGGAGTTAAAAGAAAATGGGAAACCCACCTGAACCACAGAATCACTGAGGTTGGAAAAGACCTCTTAAGATCCCAAGTCCAGCTTCCAACTGAATATCCCCATACCACTCAACCATGTCACAAAAAATGAGAGGAAAGGTTCAGAATGCCAAACACCTTGTAAATACAGGTGTGATACCATCAACTATTATAAACTACTTCAGTAGAGGCAGAATAATAAACCTGGATTTTCTGCTGATTTATCAGCAGAAATGTCTATCTAGCAGTAATAAAACCTATAGAACCATCTTGTTTCATACCTTTTCATTATCAATTTCCTTATTTGAAAACCTCCTAGCCTAGGAGAGGTATTGCTGTGTGTCTGTCTGGTTCTCATACCCCTTCCTAGACAACCACCAGCGCCAGTGGGATGTGAAACACCCCCTGTGGCTTTTCCTGCACATATAAACACAAAACTTCCCCGCAGAAAGGTGGGGGCACAAACAAACAGCGTGCTTAGGGTAGTAATTACAAAATTTATAGACAACTTTCATGATAACAGTTGTAAAAGATATAAATAACTTTGACTGTAGGGCATCCTGGCATATATATCCATTTATATCCATATATATCCATTTATATCCGTATATATCCATATATATATACCCATATATCCCATCTCCAGTGTTCATAGGGTGCAGAAGTACATCGAGCTGCCTTCCTCCCTCTCTCCTTCCCTCTGCAGCTCCATGGACTAAGCCAAGAGTGATTTACAGGGAAAGCTTTGGGAAGGCTGCATTGGAGCTCCCTCTAGCCCCCACGCCGGGAAATAGTCAATTATCGCAAAAAAAAACAAACCCTCAAGCAAATTCTACCACCACTCGCACACAATCCTGGCACAACACAAAGACAGCGAGTCCTCCCACAGATGTTTGGATCTGTATTTCTGAGGCTGGATTTTCTGATTTTTCTTTCCCCCGCTCCATTTCAGTACTCGAGGTGAAAAAGGAGTTAGTGCTGCCCCGTCAAAAGGGATGATTTGGCAAATTAATATTCCAGAATACGAACGTCCCCCTTGCACCACCGTGGCTCGGGGGGTTCCAGGGGGGGCTCAGCCTTTCCGAGCAGGGAATTCCGAGCAGCCAGTCCCCACCTCTTGCCAGTGAGCTCAAGTGCTGTCCCAGTGCTGCTTCACCCCGCTGGCACTGCCATCCCTGGGCACCTGCTCAAGGAAGGAGCTCCCTCGGCCGTGAATTACTTTACAATTCAAACTCCTCGTGAATCCTGAGTTGCCTGGAAGGGTGGCAATCCATATTCCACGGCAGAGCCGCTGGCTTGGCTAAGGGAGCATCTCAAAACCCTGGCTGCAGCCGTGTTGAGATCTACACCCCGCTTCATTTTTCAGGGGGTTATCTCTTCTCCTACATTACACAGTATTTTCCTTCAGCTAGTTAAAACCTACTTTGGGAGATGAATCTCTCCTTCTATCTGAGTTGAACTTGTTTTTGTTTTTTTTTCTTTTTTTTTTTTTTTGCTCCATCTAGTGGTGCACAAAAATCCATCTCATTCCAGCCCGGAGTGTCCACACTGCTCTGAGCTGTTTTAGTGATTTCCCACAGTTGGCTATGGAGAGAAAATAATACAAGTGCAGAAAATAACAGCAAGGCAGTGGCTGCTCTGCAAAGCTGGAGTCTCACCCACCTATTTCAGGCAAAACCCTGTAAGAGCTGAATTTGTTTGCAATGAAGAAAACCAAACCAGCCTGATCCTAAACGGTGCAAGTGCCTAAAGGTGCTGAAGGAGAAATTCCCCACCTGAACTCTCCCAAAGCAGCAGCTTTTATTCAGCCCTCTGAGCTCACGAAAGGAGAAAATAAGAAAAAAAAAAAAAAGAAAAATGCCATTTCTACTTTGACTTCCATCCCAAAATGCACAATAAGACAGTTTTCACACTTCACAAAACCAGTGCAAATTCACCCAGGAATGGGAATTTTTCTGCTGGTACCTTTCTCTGTTTTATAATAACACACAGCATTTTAGGTCATCTACTTCTAACTCTGGTTAACTAAGAGAGCCCCTGCCAGGCTCTGCTGCTGAACTCGGGGATGCACAGCATGTTTTATTCAGCCAGCCATGATTTATTCAAAGAGGGAAATGTTGACTCCTGCATTTCTGCCTTCCACTGCAGCAGGGAAGGTCAGCTCTCCGCATGCTCCACCAAGAGAAAATGCCACAATTCAGGGATGCTACAGCTACAAACCCAAACTGTTCCAAATCCCAGCAACCCCTAATGACCCTATTTCCCTTTAATTGGAAAACTACTGGATAGAAACACCCCATGCCAGTGTCCTGTGACAGCCAATAACGCTGGTCAGGCTTTGCCTTCGTTTTCTCCTGAGCCTCACCATTAACTGCAGCCACTTTCAGGACAATCACGCCCTGGCTCTTCAGGCTGGGGGGTTTAATTTGCAGGGTTAAATCAGTCTTGCTGCTTTGTTTTCCTTTGCACAAACAGATAAAAGGTACTCATTGAAAGGCTGGACAAACCTTCCCCTCTGCAAGGGAATAATTACAGTGCTCCAGAGTTCAGCACACTGAGGAGAGAGTGGTAATCACTGTTTAGGTCTGGGAGGGAGATAAGCAAGTCAAAATATCAGAAATCCCTATTGTTTTTATCTTTGGGAAGCATCTCAGAGAAACCCTTAATTACAGAGTAAGAGACCCAAATGTTCAAACATTTCAGTGTTTTACCCTGCCCACTAAACATCAGAGCACTTCCAGGGATGTAATAAACTGCAGTCATCCACCACACGGTTTTTGCATACATTATTTTGAAATTTTACAGTGGGAATGAATGTTTTTTCTCCACATCGTAGCAAAAAGTGATTAAGAAACGCGTGAAACTAAGAACATTCAATACCAAAGAACAGCAGCAGCCACAGGGTGTGAGCAGTGAGCAGAAATGATGCAGAAAAACTTGCAAAATCATGAAGGCAGCTTATTCTTGTGCCAGCAAATCCTTCCCCAGGCCCGGGACACTGCAGAGTCACAGCCAAGGCAAGCACAAGGAAACATTTCACAGCAAAGACAGAGACAGCGGATCAAACCTTACAGGAAAGCAAATAACCTGTATTCTGCCTTTACAGAGATTCCTTTGGGGGGGAAAAAAGCACATTGTAAAGAGGAGAGAGAGCCTCAAGCTGCCTCCACAGTTCTTCCCTCCTTGATCCCGGTGATTCTCCTTTTATGCCATCCTCAAAGCCACACACAAGTACAAACAAATACCTGCTTTTCACCCTGCATCAGGCCACCTCTGCCTTTACACGAGCCCCAGACAGCGTGGAGCAGTATTTTACCTCATGATAGCAGTTACAGATTTAAGAATCTTTTTTTTAATCCCCTCTCCCAGTCCTTCTTTCCCACTGTTTTCAGGGTAGCAAATGCCACTGCAGAGAAATTCTGTTCCCTGGTGTACCTGCTTGCACTGGTTAAGTTTGGAAGAGCCAGCCAGCAGAAATTCTGTGGTTGTTTTAGAGCCACAGGATGTGTCTGGAAAGGTGTAACCAACCAAGAGCCTTGTGGGCAGTGGGAACCTGGACACCCACAGACACGTTCTCATTTATGCAGCTGCAGTCACGGGGCGGTTCAGCTGCAAGGTCATTCCTTCAGTGACAGCCTCGTGCACAGCTTTGAGAGAAGGATTTTCATTGATGGGGCAAAAAAAGCACCTGAGCAATGATCTGGTACTTCGGTTGGTTGATCCAAGACTTGCACAGAGGCCGAGGAAAGGAGAAGAGAGAGCTCAAAGCAGCTTAGGATGGAAGCAGACGTGGAGAGAGGATCTGCTGCCGCAACAGAAACGTGCTGGCTCCTCAGAACAGCACCAAGGAAAGAGGAAGGGTTCATCTCCGTACAGTAACATCCATAAAACGTCACACGTCGGTGTTTGCTCAACCTTGGAACAAACTAGAAACAGCCTAAAAGAGACTCTCACAGCAGCTGCCCTCCCACCCCACGTCTGGGAGAGCAGAATTCCCTTGGGCTGTGCCCTCCACACCACACAGCCACGAGCAGACAGCAACAAAACTCACACTACACCTCAGGGCTTTGGGTACTGTTTATTGGAGTTCAAAAGAAACTGTGCACTTCAGGAATGTGTTTACAGCTGGCGTGTGTTGTCAGCACTGGGCGGGAGGAGAGAGCTGTGGGGAGGCCTGGAGAGGAGGCATTGCTCAGACTGGCAGCACGGGGGTCCCACGGCAGCCGCGCGGTGCCAGTCCATGCACACCAGAAAGGGAGGAGAGGAGAGATGGGCTGGACAGGTGGAGACTGACTGCACCCAGCGACCCCCAGCTTCGCTGTTATCTTGAGGATGGGCTACTAGACCCCGAAGGTGGACAGCAGAACTGGTGCAGGACATTATCTTCCCTGCCGAGGAAGGGGAGGGGGCAAGAAAGAAAAGAGACAGAGGAAGAGAATCACAGGGAACAGCATTAGGAAAATTCAGCTTGAAATCTGTTTGCTTTTGTTTTCAAATCCACAAATACTGAGAGCTGTTTGTAAGCACCACCCAGTTAACCCACTTCCAGCTCAGAGACAGGACCCTCCACACAGGCAAGAACAGCCCAACGAGCCAAGGCCAACGCCGGCGACTTAAACTCTGAGAAAAACTCTGCTTTGAAAGGGCCACTTCTGTTCTTCCCATTAGAAAAATCACATTAACTATTCATATACACACCCAGCCTAATGTGGCCATGGCTCCTTTCCTTTTAACACTCCTAAAGCTTTCCCCAGGTATTTCCACTGCCCACATTCCGCTGGAAATGCACAACAGCTGCATCCCCCTTCTGCGGGCGGCTCACACACACAAATCCTGGCGATGCCCAGGTCTGCTCTCCCCTGCCCCCACCCTCCCAAGGTCCAGGGAAGAGCTCTGTCTCCAGGAGGAGTTGCCAGCATCATGAATGGTGCCACAGGGCAGGAGCAGTTTGGAATACCCACATCTGTAATGCTACAAGTGCTTTATGGCGGGGAAGGAGAGATGCTGGCGTGGCAGGAGGCTCCAGCGAGGCCACTTCTGACCCAGTGACACAACCACGAGGGGCCACTTCCTTTAAAGTAAAGAACAGGCTAGAGGAGGAGGATGGAGAGGAACACAATGAAGGAAGAAAAACAAGAAAATCCCAAACCAAATTTCGTGCTATTCTGCCAGTTCTCCCGACTGCGCTCAGGAGCACAATCCACCATTTGCACTCCCTGCATCACGTAGGCATCAAGTGGAAAATTACAAGTATTACTCTAATTATGCCAGCTTTCCTTTGCCATGGGGCGTGAGCACAGATGCCTTATGTAATCAGCTGAAGCTCACACTGACTTGGGGCAGGATTTGGTCACAGTTTGGATCTGCTTTGCTCTGTCCATCTGCATCCTGCCTCTCTGGGCGACGTGCTGCTGGTCTGGGCCACGCTGCTCTCGCTCCTTTGCTCAGTTTGAAATTTAAAAAATCATCAAGATTTTAAATCTCTGCATATTCTAGAGAGTGCTTAAACGTGCTGAGGTGTACAGCCAGGCAACTGCAGTTAGAAATTAGGTTCCTATTCAACATCTTTTTGGTAGAAAATGAATAGTCAATGAATAGTCGTGTCAGGACTAAAAAGAATTCTGAAGCGCAGCTCCTTCAGATGCGTCTTCACCTGAGACTAAGCATTGACTGGAAGCTGCCACAGGGATTCTGCTGCATGGTGAGGGATGTCTCTAGAGGTGTTTGTAGGGAGGACACACCAAATATTGGCTTTGTGTCTAAGCGAAGGGTACAGTGCCCAGCAGTGGGGAAAAAATAACCTGAGAGTTGCAAAATACACTTATCTATAAAGAGATACTTTTCATTTTAGGGGTATGAGCTATTTCCCAGTTTTCCCTGGCTGTGCTTGTGTGCAAGAATTCCCACTGTGCTCTTGAGAAGAGTCAAGGAAAACCAAACCACTCTAATACGTGATAGAAGCACCTGAAAGCTGAGCATCATTGCAGGGGGAGCCTCTGTTAACGGTGGCAAAACAGCTCCAAGGCCTCCCAGGGGCTCAGACAGAAAGGAAAAGCACAACCAATCCTTCTATCATCGTCCACGCAGTGGTTTGTTGCATTTAAGCCAACATTACCTGGTGAAACAAAGGCTCCACATTAAAATTTCACACAAGTACAGTATTTTCAGAATGATGGTTTTACCTCCCAGAGGTGCTGATTAAACATTAAGCAGGCAGAGACTGCAAGAAAATGATGGGATTTCTTTGGTACTATAACATCCTTTGCATTATCATTTTGTTTTCACAGGTCTCACTGGGGAAAAAAAAAAAGAAAAGAAAGGAAAAATCTCTAGCTTCACGATTTTAAAAATGGTCTTTGGACATGATAAGGGCATCTAATTTGAGATTAGAAGGATGGAAGGTAGAGCGGATGGAGACAGGAATGAGTGACAGCCAACATTTCATGCAGATCAGAAGGAGGAAATCACAGTTATGAACAAACAGGTCAGATGGGAAGATGCTCAGACATTAGTGGTGAGCAGATCTGTCCACAGTTGGAGTTTGCACACGTCAGCCCATTCCATACCCACACAGGGAACGCGGACAGGAGCAGGGCTGGGTATCCCCAGCACGGGCACTTCTGTGCACGGAATTTTGCCGTGTGTGAGGAACCTCCCACCCGCACAGACGGGCTCAGGGTCTGACTGAAGTTTGCCTGAAGATGTGCCACAGAATCCCAAACTGCCTTGGGTTGGAAGGCGCCTTAAAGCCCATCCAGTGCCATGACAGGGACACCTCCCACTGTCCCAGGCTGCTCCAAGCCCTGTCCAGCCTGGCCTTGGGCACTGCCAGGGATCCAGGGGCAGCCACAGCTGCTCTGGGCACCCTGTGCCAGGGCCTCCCCACCCTCCCAGGGAACAATTTCCTGCCCATATCTAACCTAAACCTACTCTCTGTCAATTTAAAGCCATAGAAAACGTGTTCAGAAAGTGCTGGGAACAAACTGTTCCTCAGACAAGACACAGAGCTGATTACATTCCCTTTCTCTGGATGCCATTTCATCTCTGGGCTTTGCCCTGCTCAGATTCCAGCTGCGAGGCCAGTGAGATGATCAAGCCAGAGGCTCAGCCACTGAAGCACAGGACTACCTGGATTTCTACTCTTGGAAGCCTCTCCAAGGTGTCCCAGGTTTCCTTTACTTTGCCCTTCACACCAGATATAAAATCTGCATTCCAGTGATCTCCAACACATCCAGAGCAGCTCGTGGAACCTGCAGCTTCCAGCTAGAGAACGCTGTTTTCAAGGCTCTGCTCGGGAGGCAGGAAGGGGAAGGCAGTCAGAGAAGCCAAGTTACAGCCATTCCTGGTCTATTTTTTAATTCCCAAACAGAAATAACCCAAAAAGAGCAAGCAGAAGAGGCATATGGGCTAACTGGAACCCAGACAAGTATCTAGCTGGAAGGACACTACATGCTCAGGCTTCCCAAGCCTTCCCTTGTAACAGGAGAATGCAAGATAACTTGGATTATTTCTGTCTATTTTGAGGATTGTAAAATGAGCGAGGGATTGCTGCAATAGCTGCAGTTATTAAAAATGCATTATTTCCCTATTAACAATTCAAAACAGATGCCAAAGATCGTCTCCACTAGAAATAAAACTGCTGGAGTGAATAAAACATCCAGCAATTAGCTAACAGCAAATCAGAGATGCTCCAGATTTCACTGTAGTGCATTCATTAATTGCTTCTTTCAGAGCAAATTTAATTTTTAATTCTGGGCTACAAAATTAATCCCTCTGCGTATTTTCTAAATAAAGCCTCAAAACTGAAGTTAGACCAAAGCATCCACGTCTGTTAGTTTTGTTTCTAATGATTTCTATTTATAAATTGATAAATGGGAAGGCTAAAAGCTAAATTTAATACCATTAAGTGTATGTAGAAACGCAAAGCCCAATCCTGTTAGAGCTCTAGTAGCTCATTTTCATTCACAGCAGTGGGATCTCCACGTGCAGGTCCTGTACAAAACCAGATGCATCATCTGCACCTGACTCAGAGGTTACAGTGTGGGGATGGCACTTTGGATACAAACACTTGAGAAACTGAAATGATGGGTAAACCAAACCAATTCCTGCCACGAGCACGACTCCAACGGCCTGGCTCCAGCACAGCAGCACGTCTGTGAGCAGGGACAGCACTAGCAGCGCTGTGTCCTTTGAAATTAAATTCTACAGACCGAAATAGTCTATTTTGCAGCTCTTTTTATTCTTCCCAAGAGCAGAGTGGGATGTGGGATGAAGGATAATTTGTGTTAGAAGGGACTTGTGGAGGTGTGGACAGTCCAGTCCCTGCTACAGCCAGTGGTGCCCTGCTGAACTGAGCATGGCTGAGGACAGAGACCCCACTGCCTCTCCTGGCCTCTGTTCCAACGTTTGGCCCTGCTCATGGCGAAATTCCCTCTCTCCCTGCCTTGTCTCTAAGTGGAATTTTCCTCACTGCAATTTGTTTTGGTTGCCTCTTGTCCCTAGGACAGACCGGCTGCAGCTTCTCCGTATTCTCCAATCCACAGACCCCCAGACTGGTTTGGGTTGGAAGGACCTTAAAGCCTTGGGCAGGGACACCTTCCACTGTCCCTCCCAGCCCCGTCCAGCCTGGCCTTGGACACTTCCAGGGATCCAGGGGCAGCCACAGCTGCTCTGGGGATCTGTGCCAGGGCTTGACATCCCTGTCAGTGAAGGATTTTTCCCTGGTGCTCACCCTGAGCCTCCCCTGGCCCAGCCTGAGGCCGTTCCCTCTCCTCCTGTCCCTGTTCCCTGGGAGCAGAGCCCGACCCCCCTGGCTGCCCCCTCCTGTCAGGGAGTTGTGCAGAGCCACAAGGTCCCCCTGAGCCTAAATTTCCTTGAAAGCAAACAAGGCCAGGGATGAGCTCCTTCCCACCCCCGAGTCCTGAGCCATCAGCTGAGGGTCCCACGGCACAGAGTGCTTGGGCACTCTGAAACCTGCACAGCCTTTGCACATCCAGAGCAGGGAATTGCTGTTTTCCGCACAAAAAAAACCCTGAAGAAATTCAGATTTTTCAAGCACAAAGTTATGCTGCTCTAAGCTTTAATTCCGGAAGAAATGTTACTGATAAAAATAAAACCCTACACGGAGCAAGATTTCAAGGAACAGCTGGTTTCCCCATCAACATCCCTACAGGAAGATCCTTAAAATTAAAGAACTATCAACTAAGGGTATAGGAAAACTAAAAGCCTCACTAAAAAGCAAGCAGGGAATCCAAGAGTTTTCAGGCCCTGCTCCTCACCAGAGGAATATTGAGCTGTCTTACAACTCAACTATGGACTCACTACCACCAAACAAACGAAGGGCTGTGATGGGAGGAAAAAACCAAACACACAAACAGATGCTGCAACATAAACCAACAGGGTGAACCCAAGCATGCATGGTTAGAGAGAACTACGGGATGAAATATTCAAACCAGAAATATGCTTATGCATTTACAGATTTAGGATTCATTGTTCGCTTTTGTCTTTCCTTATTACCCGTGCAAAGTGATTTTGATTTTTCAGCACCAGGCTTCCAATATTTTGATATTAATATTATTCATGAGCTGGCAATTATCACTAAGCCGATCACTAACAGCAGAAGTCAAAATTAAAGGCAATATTCTCCACGGCATGCACAGTTTTTTAACAGTTTTCACATTTCCAGTGACTTAGCTTAGCTGCCCTTTGGTGCTTCCCTAAGATGCCACAATAAACACTGGCACTGACAGTGAACTGTACTATGGGATGTAATCGCTGCTCTCCACGCTGGATCAAAGAGAACACACAGGTAGTAAAGGCATCTATGTTAAAAGAAGCATTATGAGCTGGAAAACATCTATTTTTGATCTGTTCAGGGCAGACTCTGCTTGGCATGGAGGGCCTGGATGTGTTTAAAACCCCGTTATTTCATTCCATTCCAAGGCAGCGCTGAGCCCTGTGCAGGTCCGTGCCTTTAACCTTCAGGGGGCTGAACACACGGATGGATCCCTCAGCTACTGGAATAGGCAGGGGGTGAAAAAAGAGCGTTGCTCAGAACAACATCGATATCCTCCAGAAATGATATCAATATTTCAGCCCATTTGTCGTGTGAGAACTGAGCCTGCACCTCCCTTCTCCCTACCTTTGCGAGTGCAGGGGGATGTGCCCCTTAAAGCACATGACACTCATCTGGCTGAGTAATTCCTGCAAAATTCCGGTAATTCCAGAGTGTCTGAGAGGAGGACTCACTGCAGTGATGGTTCTATTCACAGCTACTCTACAAGACGTCAAAAATACTGGAGATTTTTTCCAATATTCTTTTTGGTTTTTCTTTTTTCTTTTTTCTTTTGAAACTTAAGCAACTAGCGCTTGTCTCGTGTCAAATGGCAGCACCAGACCTCTCTCCAAGAAGCAGCAGTGGGTGGAGTCTACTCTTACCTGTACTCTGAGTGTGTGGCAGGGACAGCTAGCTGGGAATGGTACAATGGAGCTGGACAGCAAAACTGGTGCAGAGTATTTAAAGACCTACGACACAAGGAAAAACACAAAGTCAAACCACCAGGTGTTGGGAAAAGGGGCTCTTTAGGGGGAGGCAGGTGCTGGCAGGAATATTGGAAACTCACGAGAACGGTGACTGAAATTTGAGGCACAGCTGTCAATTCTGGATCCCGGGGGATAGAGGGGGACAGTCCCAGGTTTTAAATGCACACAGCAAAATGACGGTGAGGAGCTGTTGCAATGAAGAATCAATCAAAGGTTTGTTGCAGGGTTAGGATCAAATGCCAATTTGAGGTTTGCCTTGCCACGCGGAAGGAAGGCAACAGCTGAAACATCAAGGGTTAAAATTCCTATGGAAATGGAGCTTTAGGCTTGCACCTTACTCTGCACCAGTCAGGCTGTTCTCTGTTCATGGAATTAAAGCACAGTGCTCTGAATGAGGAGGGAGAATGCAATGGACATGGACAGAAAGCTTTCTTCAAGCCCAGCAATCACAGACATTTGAAAATGGGAAAGAACCCAAGCTTCGCCCGTGTTTGAAACAATATTCGGAACTGTGCAATAGCAGTTTAATTGCTCAAAGCCTAGAAAGAAAACAAAAAAAACCCTTTACAGCACAACGAAATTCTGCACCCCAGATCATTAGATTGGAATTGTTCCACTAAAACAAAGAGGAGCTGGAGAACCAGACAAGGGGCCACATCTGAAGGAAATCTTGGAAAATCTTTAAGCACCACATGTCCCTGCGTTCCTGGTGTTTGTGCCAGGAAACATTAAACAAGGCTCAGCACAGCGAGTCCTCTATGATAAATCCACCTAATCAAATTTCTCAGGGCACAGCATTCTTCTAGGAAATCATAAAAAAAAAAAAATCAATATCTCCTAGCTCTTTGAGTGGGCACCTGTGGAAGAGGGGAGCCATTAAATTGAAAATCCTCATTTAACGTGTGAGCATCCAGCCTGACAGTTAACAGAGGATGTGTGCGTGTGTGTTTGTGCACACAAATGCACTTTTTAACCCCCCATCTTTCTCTTGGTGTCTTGACAGAGGTCTCAGAAGATGGATTTTGATTCTTCTGCATCCCTGAGGCTTAAAGTGAATCCTGTGCGGTCACTTTCTTACAAGATCAAACAGAGCGGTTAAGCAAAAAGAAGTCAGGCTTTGTTCAGGAAGGATAAGTTACTAATCCTTAGGAAAAAGACAAGGTCAGCCTGTCCTGATTCCTGCTGCCGACACTGTCAGCACCTGCACGGCCAGGACCAGCTGGATTTTCTGTTTAAAGGTGGTGCCTCCTGTAAAGTACCTGAGCTTTGGGAAACACAGCACAATGCAGCCACGAGGCACCTCCCCAGCGTGGGACGTACCCTGCTAACACCCCTCCCAGGGCACAGGAACTCGTGGGGGCACCTTCAAACCGCTTGGAAAGGTGAACAATTCGAAAGAAGGATGGAGAACGTCCCTGAAAACGTTGATGGGCCGTGATCAAAGCAGCCAGAACACGCCAAAGCTGGGTTTTCTGACACGAAAAACCACACGAGATCCACACAGGTTTCTCCACTCAGTCCTGGGGCAGCAGGTTGTGAGTGCAGGGCACGAGTGTCACACCAGGCAGGGATCTGCTCACATGGAGGAACCTCTGCCTCCTGCCTTGGGACACCTGGTTTTCTTCCAGTAGGAGCAAAAGAAGGAAATGGAGGAAATTAGTAGGAGAGTGTCCCAGATTCCATTCCCACCACTGGTTTTTTTCCACACAGATCTCTCTCTCTTCAGAGAATTAACCAGTGAAAAATGAAAGGATATGAAAGAATCTCTCTGGATTCAGTTCTGCTCAACAAAGCTTTTTGGAACAGAGCTTGCTCCTGGCTCTTCCAAAACCATTCTGCCCACAAGGCTCCAGGAATCTGTCCTGCTCCGACCTCCCCAGGTTCCAAAAAAACCTGAGCAGTAAAGAAGGAAGCTCTCCCTATGATCTGGTTCCAGTTTGTGCCCACCCATGGCACAGGACTGGGCTCAGGAGCTCAACTGCCCCGAGTTTCTGTCCCAAGGTGCAGCAGAAACGCAACAGCCCCGTCCCTGAGAGAGCAAATGGGAGCTGCCAGAGGTTTGCAGGAGGTGACACAGGTGACAGGGTGCTGGGCCTGAGGTGCCACCACGTCACTGCTGCCCAGCACACCAGGCTGGATCCTCACACAGGATCTTTGTCCCACCACAGACAGGAAACACGAGCTCTGGACTCTGCTCCAAATTTTAGAATTCTCTCAGTGTCTGGGTTCCTGCAGATCTCCCTGACTGAAGCCAGCCTGACAAAGATGAGGCTCAGGCTTTACAGCCTCTGATCAATACTGATTCTACCCGAAGCAATGGGGTAAATCTGCTGACACTATTTAAGATTCATATATGGCATTTTGTGCCTTCAATCACTTGCCAAAACAGCACTTGCAATCATTTACCCCTTTGCAAAATACCAGAGAATGTTTAAGGTTCCAATGACTTTTTTTTGTTTGGTTTCGTTGGAGTTTTAATTATTTTTTAAACTTCGTAGCTGTATTTTGCAATCAGCCTTCAACACAAGTTTGCATTCAAGCTAGAATTGATTTACTAATTTTTAACACCTAAGGACATCAGAAGAAATCCATTTCAATCATTTGGAGGAGAATTAATCACTTCTCCTGTCCGCAGTCTCACAGATCCTCAGCCCTGTGAAGATTAGTTTCCACACCTGTAGCTGATGTCCTTCAAAGGATGGTTTAGGATTGCAAACAGAGCACAGGTGCTTCAGCACCAACACAGGACAAATGACTGAACTGGCACATGCTGCTCCTGGTCATCTCAGTTTGTGACCCACTGCTGCCAGTGCACGTGGAAGCTTGGCCATCTCCCACTTCCAGGCCGAGCTCCTTCCAGCTCTCCCGAGTGCTCCCGGACAGGCAACCCCCTGTGAACTCCTACACGAGGCTCTCGTGAGAGCAGATGAGGCAGCCAGTAAAGCCAGAGCCAAATCTGAGCCCAACCTTGACATCTCATTCCCCAGCAGAACAGGAGAAACCCAGCTGCCAGTGGGGCACACAGGTGTGACTGTGCCTCTCACTCCTGTGTAAATCCCATCATGTTTGCTGTTGGAATCCACTCATTTTAACAGCACTTTCCTGTCCAGCAGCAAACAGAAATGACCATTCTTTTTAATCTTCCAGTTTTAGAGCCTTGCTCAGACGTACAAATAAAAAGAGATCGATTACTGGTCATCACATAAAGCCACAACTATTTTCTTTTCTTTTCAATTTCTCTTGCAATCCCCAACAAGGCTCCCAAACTCAGCAGACAATTTTCTCAGTATTGGTTTTTAAGCAACGCAGGAGAACAGAACACGAGGCCATTAACCTGGAATTGCTTTTGCTCCAACAGGTTACCCTGTGCTTTCTCAGAGTCCTTGGAGCTGGCAGGATTGGGAGCCTGGAGGCAGCTGGTCCCCTCTCCCTGCACAGGACACCGTGGTGAGCACAGCACACACACCCACCCCTTGCTTATTCTGCTGCTGTTGGATTTTCAGCAGGTGCAAACCTGGGAGTGGGTCAGAATGATTAAATCATCACTGTCTGAGAGCTTCTTCCTACGAGAGCTTCCAAACAGAAAGCCTGAGACTGTGGTCCAGAGTTATGGCAACAGCTGAGATTAGAGAAGACTGTAGTTAACAACTAGTAAAGTCTGTCCTGTTCTTGTTTAATAAATCCAACCATTACTTCCATGAGGAACAACATTTGAAATATAATCCAAAGGATATCCAAATAGGTGATGAACAGTAAAAGTCATGATAATATGGATTCGAATCAGCTCCAGCTAAATGCTTGTTACTTAACAAGTTTATTAACCTGCTAGAAGGGCTTCCAGAAAGAACTCCCTGACCCAGCCCACAGGACAACTCTCTGGAAAGCAGAGAAAGCAGCAGGAAGCTTTCCATGGCAGCTCCCATTGTCCCAGCCCAGGTGTGACTGCAGCTGGCCGTGGCCATGCCCACTTCGAGCACATGACACATTCCCATTCCCAAGGACAAACTCCTGCTGTTCTTTACCCCAAATACACAGGGCAGGATGATTTTGGCTTTTGAAGTAGCACTGAAAACCCTTCTCTCTCCTCCTGTTCATTTCACCCCAGTGTTTGTCCAGCACACTCTGCAGCCAGGTATGTCAAGGAGAGGCTGTGGTGGCACACAGAAAATATGATGGTTTTTCACAGTGTTCTTATCGTTAATTAATTTCCTGGCACACACTCCTCCGGATGGCAACCCTACAAAATTCAATGCTGCTGTTGCTTTTATGGTTGCATACATAAAAACCTTCCAGTTCACAGCAGGGACCACCACACCCTGCAGGAGAACCACAGCTCCTCCCCTCATTCCCTCGTTCCCTGTGCACAAGGTGACTCTTGGGGCACAGCTGCTTGGACACCACATCCCAGGGAGGCACCAGGACAGCTCCTGGCAGGTAAACACCGCTGTAATTACTCTGCGTGGGGTTGGAGAGTCAAAAAGCTCACCCCCACATCACAAACAGCACAGCCATAAGCTGCAGAGCTGCTCTGTTGGCATCTCCCTCCTTCCATTTCTGCCTCCCCTTCCGTGCAAGAGTCAGACCCTGGCTAAAAGCGTTCCAGAATTCCATTTTCTCTTCAGAGAAACGAAAGATGTTTTCCCCAGCTACAAGGATGCTCAATAAAACCTGCAGTTCCAAACGAGCAGCACACACAGTCCAGGGTACAGACCACGGAATTTTGTTCCAGAATTCATCAAATTTGGTTGTCATCAAAACCATTTAATAGCAGCATTTGTACACGGCGCAGCAGAAGTGCAGACTGGGAGTTCTTGTTTGGAATAATGCTTCCCTTTGTGTAGTCCCGACTCAAGTGCCCACAGCTGGATTCTTCAATGGAATCATCAGGCACACTCTCACTGACCTCTCCTCCATCAAAGGGCCTGCAAATAATTCTCATCTCCTGGGAGAATGGAACCACGACAGCCCCAGCATACTAAACAAGGAGCAGCCATTATTCTGTCCCGTCCCAGAACACGGCACTTATTAGCATTACAGAGAATTATAAATAATTATTATAAACTTTTTTTTTTTGGTTTCATGAAAATGCAGTACCAGCCCACACAAACAGGCAGGAGGGGATCCTCCTGCATCCCTGCAGTTTGCTCCAGTCCTGGGTTAGCTGGAACTAGGGTGAATTTAATTAAGACTATTAATATGTAGACGCTTGTAATTAGAAAAATTTCCTTTTAAGTCTCACTAGAAGCCCATCTATGGTGCAGGGTGCTGTACAATAATTCACAGGACTCATAAGCTGCACTTGTGTCAGTTGTGCTTGCTGGGAGCCGTTAAAATCTGTAGAAAAAACCCCACAGAGCTCAAACCCAGAAATTAAGAGCAAAGAGACATGAGAGAAGGAAAATATCTTTTCGATTAAATCAGAAAGTGGATATATTCACCACATCTTTTCTGTATTTCCCACATCATTAAATCAGGTCCTAGAAATCCTCAGGAAACTACAACTCCCGCTACAAAACACAGCCACGTTTATAATCTCCCACAGCAATAACCACAGTAAACCCAAAGCTGAGCAGTGCCAGTTATACAGATTGGATTTGCAGCTGATGAAAGAGGCAAAATAGCAAAGTACAAAGAATTCAATTACCCAGATACAGCGTGAGAGATTTACAGCAAGGCAAATCCTGTTACTTAAAACAATGCTCCAGTGACATATGTTCTGTTCAGTGCAGCAGCTGAAAAAATGCTCTCACTAATCCAAGTAGTGTGACACTGTTGTTCAGCTTTTTCTAGAACAGCAACAACCAGGCTTTCTACACTTTAAGATGAAAAAGATATTTTTATCTTAAAAAAAAATATATTTTTAATGGCAAAAATCTTTGGCATATATATATTACAAGAACACTGACAGAGTTATTATATGTAAGTTTTCATCTGAGAACTTACTCGTGCATTGAAGAACTGGTGCATAACAGTTTAACATATATTTTCAGTATTCAGAACCCATTAGTTTTAAAGAACATGAAGATTTTCTAGCTACATAATTCTTAAAAAAGATCCCAGCTTACATTTTCCTCTTTCCAACAATCAGCATCAGCTCTCTCACGCAGGAGTTAAAACACAGAATTATAGCAGGAGGCAGAATCCACTTCTTGTTTTCTACAGCAGCGTGCTGAGGTGGGTACAGGATATCAAAGGTGAAACAGCAAAACAGGAAAATACTGCACAAGATGGGTCTATAAATAAGACTGCAACCTCACTGTTAAAGACAGCAACACACAGGGATTAAATATCCCTTACCCCACATGATAAGCACTGTATGGAATCCATTCCCTGCTGAGAGTCACAGAATCCCCAAATCCCAGGACCCAAATTAAAATGGAGTCCAAACACAAACAGAACTGTTCTCCCATGGATAAACACGCAGCAGGATGTTTGCAGCTGATCCATGCATATCTGGAAGGCTGCAACCTGTTTTCCGAGTTTACTTTTCTTATTTCGACTTCCTACAAAAGGCTCCACATTTATTTTGATTTTAAAACATTTCAACTTAACCATTCGCCGCTTCAGCACAACACAAAAAAAGCTAAAGGAAACTTTTAAGACCGATTCCAATATTCTTTTGTTATTCTATTTGAGGGGTTTGGTTTTGAATGGTTGGATTTACTCTGCCTGTGTGTGTGGATGGTGCTACTGAACATGGAGCAGATTTACTCAAATCAGGGCACTCAGAGGCACTGTTAAACTAACTGGAAAAGGCTGGGGATGTGTTTCATGCAGGATCCTCTGGAAGGCCCAAATTTAACCCTAAAGGGAGTGGATGGTTAACCAGGGTTCAGAACTGCAAACAGAGGTACAGCCATTCCAAGCCCCTGGACCGGGAGTGAGGACAAATCCAAGGGCCCAAACCTGCCTGGTCTGTGCCCATTTCGGGGCAAACCCCCTCTGTGTCCCATCCATCCCTGCCTGGTTTGGGACAAACCCCCTGTGTGTTCCATCCATCCCTGCCTGTTTTGGGACAAACCCCCTGTGTGTTCCATCCATCCCTGCCCGTTTTGGGGCAAACCCCCTGTGTGTTCCATCCATCCATCCCTGCCTGTTTTGGGACAAACCCCCTGTGTGTTCCATCCATCCCTGCCCAGCAGCACCAGCACGGGAACTTCGGCATCGCCCTCCGGAGTGGCCGAGCCCTGAACCCCGAGCCAAGGGCTCAGCTCCCACCAGGGGCTGCTCAGCCCACGGGAGAATCAACTCCTGTGTCCGAGCACAACCCTCCAGAAACTGCTCCAGGGAACAATAATCAATGAATGCACCTTTAGGTTTTGATCAGCATAAACGTAACGGCAAAATCACGGCGACGTTTTGCCTCCTCGATACCACACTGCCCTGCACGTCCTGCTGTTTGCATTTCTGCACTGAAAAGACAGATTGCACTTTAATATGACAAAGCATTCGAACAAAATGGAAGAGAGATCCTTGACTCACCACAGACAGAATTCCTAGCACCCTGCATTGCTGCTTGGATGCAAAGTGAAGGGTTTCCTCATTTTTTTCCCTGCTAAAGACAGACTACTCACTTTATTACGTTGTATTTTGAAATACCCATATGCACAAACACAATCATCATCATCATCATCTAAACATGTTTAAAATACAGAGCATTCACCTGCCAAAAAAGGTAACACCCTAAAAATGGTTCGTGGAAAGAAACCTACCCAACAATAAACTGATCACTACTCCCACTTCTGGAATCCTCAACACAGATATCAGAGACGTGACGACAGATGAAGAAGGAAAATGTACTCACAAATAACACCTTCTGCAAGCCATCCTTGAATGGGGGGTGGCCTTGGTATTTATATTTTCTTTCACGCAATCTGAGGTAGAAAAGCTCTTTCTTAAGGAAAACAAAAACGTGGGGAAAAAAAAAAATCACATTCACAGCTTTTGCACGCTCATTCAGGCTCAGCCACGGTGGAACATCACGGAGAAGGGAGCTGGTGATGTAACCAGCATCAAACACTGCATCAGATAAACCCAAAGGCTCTACAGGGTTATATTTTGCAAAGCCAAAAGGTTTTTCCCAGAGAGGAGGTTTAGCAAGCACAGACCAGCCTCGCTGTCCTCACATTCCTGGTGGGCTCGCTTTCTGCTTCCAGAAACAGTCCCAAAGCTGTATTTATTATTCAACTTCATCCCCGAGAAGAAACAATATGCTTTCTCATTTGCTATTTGGACGGAAATATCAAAGCACCAAATGTTGCATTTTCGAGTGCACCATCTCTGCCTGCTCACTGTAGTACAGTCCAAACCAAGAAAAGGCCATTGGTCCTTTTATCTCCATGGAAACAGCAGCATCTGTGAAGACGAACGTATTCCCTCCTCGCTGCAAAGTCAATTTATAGTCACACACTATGACATAAACTGATAAGACAGCAGAGCTAATCAGCAACTGGGAGAAACAGGAACCTAAACACGAGATTAAGCTCTTGCTCAAGAGAATATTCCTCTGTATACAGCATTTCTCCCGTGAAAATTGCAGAATTAAGAAGCAAATCAAGCTGCTCCTGCGAGCTGCTGCAGGTTGGGGATTTGGGAACTTCCCAGTTTGGCTAACGAGGAGAGTGGCTGAGTATTTCATACAATTAGCTTCTGGCTTGAATCTCTAGTTATATCCTTCTGTATGGGAAGAGATTTAAACGAAGTTGCTCTCTGCACAAAAATTACTGAAGGGTTATTGCTCCAGTGTTACCTTTTCCCTGCGAAAGAGCTGTCATCTTTAAAGCAACAGCAGAGCGAGAAGTTTCACAATTCTACAGGCGACTGCCTCCCCAGCTCCCCCCTTTTTAGCACCACCAGCGGTGCAAACACTTCAGCACCACCCTGCCTGTGCTCTAAGAGCCTCCTCTCCGGGGAAATGATCGTTCCTGCAGGCCTGATGAGTCACCTCTACTTGGTTTTATTCGGCGGTACTTTGTAAAAGAGAAAACCAAACAAAAAACCGAACCAACAGACCCCACAGAGGACAAAAATGTGCTTTTTTGCTCCCCTCCCTTGCATCCTGCCCAGCTCCGATGCTCAGCACTCAGCCCTGACGTGCCCAAGCCAAGCTTCCTCCCTTCCTTCATGGATCAATATAATGACCATCTGCTCACATTATTGAGTTAAATATACACCAGAACACACTGACGGGGGCAGCTCATCTGCCATGGTCAAGTGATCAGCTCCATGGCCAGTTGTCCCATTTCCAGAGGGACAGGGGGCACTGGGCAGCCAAATCCTCCTGATGCAGCTCCTGGGGCTCAAGGGGAGCTGGAACTGCCAAAGATGCTGTAAAACTGAAAAAAAAAAAGGGGGGAGGCAGGAGATCTTTGGTCCAAACTGATTTGCAAATGAATTAGGGTGACCTAACTGCAGCCTCCTGTACCTGAAGGAGCCAACAAGGAAGAGGAGAGGAACTATTTTAAAGGGCCTGGAGCAACAGGACAAAGAGGGATGGCTTCAAAGTGACAGAGAGTAGGGTTAGATGGGATATTGGGAAGGAATTGTTCCCTGTGAGGGTGGGGAGGCCCTGGCACAGGGTGCCCAGAGAAGCTGGAAGTGTCCAAGGCCAGGTTGGAAGGGGTTTGGAGCAGCCTGGGACAGTGGAAGGTGTCCCGGCCCATGGCAGGGGGTGAAATAAGGGGATTTTTAAGGTCCCTTCCAACCCAAACCATTCCATGATTCCATGATTCTGTCTAGCAGAATTTTCTGTCTAAACTTTGGTTTACAAAAGTAAATTTGGTGGTAATTTGTAGAACTGTCAGAGCAGCCACAGCCCCCGAGTCACATCAGCACGTGCTGGTGCCGTGGCAGTGCAGCAGGAAACCAGAGGGGAAGCAAAGCCCCAGAATTCCCCATTCCCCCACAGAACCGTAGGACCCAGCTCCAACAGGTGCTCCAGCAGGATTCACCTTACCAAAACTACAACTAAATATCCACTCGATGTGGTGCTGCCCCACCCAGCAGCGTGAGCTCCGGGGAATCCAGCCTGCTGTGGCCACTCCCGAGCATCTTTGTTGATACAGCTGCCAAAACCTTCCCTGGGAGCTGGGTCCCGTAACTCCAGCCCCCACGGGCTCATGGCATGGTCAGGCTCCTGAGCAAAGTGTCCCCATGCCGCTCTGGAGGCCTGGGTTGGAGCATCCATACCTCAAACACAGATGTGCAACCCTGCGAGGCACTGACACGCTCACAGCTATCTGTCACCTTTGAAAGCTGAATTATCCTCTCCACAAATTAAGATAATTCAGAGAAATACAGATTTAGATGAGTGGTTTTTCCTGCTGCACAGCTTAAAGGTATCTGGCCTTCCAGGAAAGCTTTATAATGATTCAAATGCTGCCTCCTTCTTAGCAGATACCAAACACAGAGCACTGGAAAAGTACAATTTCAAAATTGTGTGTTCCGAACTCGCACGTCACAGCCACAAATGATGAATGCCTGCTAAGGAAACAACACCATTCCATAAAGGATCCCACAAAACAGCTTTCCAAGCTATTGCAAGGTCACGTAGCTCCCTCACCAGTGGCATATGAGGGAGAGAACAGACAGGCTGGGCAGCTCGGTGCATCCCTGTGGGTTTAATTCCGGTTTCTGCAGGTGTCTGACAGTGCACAGGTGGAGTGAAAAGCGAGGAATGACTTACCCAGGTATTCAGAAAGGTGCTCTCTGCATGATAATCAATCCAGATCAAGGAGGACAGGGTAACAGGAAGCTTTTACATTGTTGCTTGTGTTTGGGACAAGCTTTCAGTTCAATTCTAGTTCTTGGTTTGATGTGTCTGGATAAAATATCTGAGGAAACAACTATCTGGCTCTAAACTCACCTGAGCTGCACAGTCCTATTCAAGATAACAGACCCATCTGCATAATTTCTGTTAAACACTGGTTTAGCCAACATACCTTCAGCTCAGCCCCCCCAGCCCTCCCCTGGAACAATGGAGTTGGGCTGATGAGTAAGTGTGGGATAAAGCCTGCCCACGTCCGTGCCTTAGCAGAATGAACTCAAACGCTTCACAATTGATTGAATACTACAAAGTGAGGAGTTAGGAACTGCACAGGCTGTTTAGCCTTAGCTTTTAACTTTAAAAAAGGTTTTTATTTATCAGAAAAATACAGTAAGTAGGGCAGAACTGGGGACACCGGGGCCGAGTTCTCCCCAGCACTACAAAGTCAGCTCAGCAAGACACTTGTACAGTCATTTGATGTCACTTGTGTGAAAAGAACTGGACATAAAATGCCCAAGTCATTATCCTAAGCACTGTACAACCTAAAGGTATTAAAGGCAAGGACTCTGATCCCACTGAAGCGCCTGGGAAGAGCTCCCACAGGCTGCAGCACGGAGGGGCTGCCACAGTAAATGTCGCATGGTACCGAGTGCCCTGAGCACCGATAACCTGCCAGCACCAGTGACCTGCACAGCCACGGATCTGCCTGTCCCCAAAACCCACTGTTCTCTGCTGAGATTCCTGTCCTGCCCGTGGCCGTGAGGAATAAACAGATCACCTGAGCAATGTCAAACATCACGTATGGTTTGTTTTGAATGAGGGCCCGAATTTATCTTGAAGGTTTTGAGATGGACTATCAAGCCAAGCCATTTGTTACCAGTTATTGTATTTCCATGTTTATTGTTATTCCATGTTTACTATTAGCATGTTGGTCTCTGCAGGATTAAGAGGCTTGGCTATTGATTCATTCTAGAAAACCAGAGCAAAGGCAGTTTGTGGTTGAAGTTCCGGGTGAGGTCACAGGGGACAAAGGACACATCCCTGCCCCTGCCCAGGAGGTCTCAGACCATCTACTCAAACACAGCATGAATGCTCAGCTCCTCCTCCCTACTCCTGCTTCACTCATCACAAAATAAAACCTTACCTTGCCTGGTCCTGACACAGCCCCCAGACTTTGTTATTTTGAGTTTAGGAAGCAAAAGTGGCTCAGTGAGCATTCCCCTCACGTCTGGACACACACAGGACACAAAGCAGACCACCATGGTGTTCATACAAGCAACTTGTGACCTGAGAGACCATTTTTATAGGAAAAAAAACTTCCATTACAGTCCGGAAACTCCCACATATTCACTCTCCCACCTGAGACTGAGCTACGTCTTGGAACAACCTGGCCTAGTGAAAGCTGTCCCTGCCCATGGCAGGGGGTGGGACTGGATGGGCTTAATGTCCCTTCCAGCCCAAACCATTCCATGGCTCCACGTCTGAAATCCTGTGGAGGCTCCTGAGGAGCAAGGCTGGCAGAGGGCTCCAAATCCCACCTGTGGCCCCTCCTCATCACGGCTGGTTCCTGAGCCCCTCGCGGAGGCTGGGCCACCGCAGCAATTACATAACCAAAAATGTAATTAAATACTGCTTATTTCTCTGGGCACTCGTACTTTTAATGCACAAAACGTGTGTCAGAGTGCGAGTGAGAAGCCCAAAGCTGCAGCAGAGGTGCTGATGCTCGGGATGTGATGGGAAGGAGCCAGCTCCGTGCTCTCCTCCCTGCAGGCGTGTGTGCCCCTCCCTGGGACATTCACTGGCTATTACTGCACTGCTAAAATACTGGAGCCCAAAGCAAAAATAAACAGTTGTAGAACTGCCAAAAAACGTCTCAGGTCAGAGTAGAGTATTTTCATTTTCAATCACATTTTGAAATATTTCTCATGAGCGTTTGTAGTTCTGTCTGAAGCCTCTGAATAATTTTTTCCTACTGTTTATTTTAGCAGGATGCCCCAAAGCTTTCCCTGGAAGCTGCTTCTAATTTTCAGCTTGGTTGTTACTGATGAGTTGATACACATTTGCTTGTGTTGAATTTCCTCTGCAATACTAATTTTATCCCTGTATGTTCTGAGCTTTATATAGATGCTAAAAGCATTCGTCTATTATATCTTATACCTTACATACTTTCCATTTACCCTTAATATTATTAGTAGTTATTAAATCTACTTCTTGACCAAAATGAGGCCTCAGCTGAACATCATTTCAGTAGCTGCTGAATTAATTTTACTGTCTCTCATCACAAAAAAAAAAAAAAAAAATTCCCTTGCAAGTTATTAAACAATGCTGGCAGCAGTTAGTTGTGGAAAAATCTGCGTGTTATCACTCACAATAAATCCTTTTTCAACTTGTACCCTGACATTACTATTAAAACATCCTTTGTTTTCTGCTAAACAACTTAAGCCCCAAGTAACAAACTGCTTCCTTTTCAGCTACACGTAAGAACTCTGCTAAAACAAGGCTCTAAACAAGTATTTGTACCTCCTGCCACTATGCAGAGCAACTGCTTTTAACAGGAAGCCTTTAAAAAATAAAATCTCTCCCACCCAAATTCAAATAATTTTGAACCTTTCAGCTGCGAGGTGCTGCAGGCACAGCACCAAAAAAGGGCCAGCAGCAGAACAAACCCTAATGAGCAGACTGTAATTAACGCCTGCTCATCGTCTCTCAGTGAAGCCACATCTGCCACCAGAAGAGGTTTTACAAACATTAGCAAACGAATGGGCAGCAGAATCGTTAATCACTGCAGAACAGGTAAGAGAAGAAGTCCCTAGCCCAGGGTACCACGAGTCCCTGAGGCTGCAGGTGGTTTTATTCTTTAATGCGTTTTTCTGACCTAACCCAGAGTTACAAAGTCATTGACCCAACAATTAGTGAAGCCAGAAAAGCAGTCGACTGGGCTGCAAATGGATAAAAGAAGTTCAGAAGTGTTTCCTCCATCCTTGGTGCGTATTAATCATGTATTTTATTCCCAGCTTTAAACTCTGGCTGCAGCTGCTGTTCAATGGGTCTTACATAACACGCCAACATTAAATTTATTTGTTTCATCTTTTCTACATAAAAATAAGCTGGGATTTTACGATTGTTCCTTTGCATTTATTTTCCGTGAAGGCATTTTAACTATTTCGTCCTTAATTGTTGCAATAAAAATCCAGCTTAAGCATTTTAGATGAAGGAAAAGCTACAAATGAACGATCGTTAAATTATTTTGGCAACCAGACTGATGGCAGATTCCACAATAAGAGGCTGTAACTCCATTTTAGTAACTAGCTGGAATATTTGCCCCAGAATTATTAGCTAGATGTTCAGCAGATCAATTTTATTAATTAAACAGGCAAGACTGAAGACAACTGATGTCAATAAATCTGTCAATATGTTAATACAGACACCAGTGCCACCTCTCTCCCCAGGGTAAATACAAACCAAACCCCAGCTGGATATTCCATGGATGCAGTGCTGACTGGAGCAGGAAGTTAGCACAGAATTTAAATTCCCTACAAGCTCATAGGAGAATATGAAGATGAGGTAAAGAAATCCCAGCTGAGGTCTCGAGTCATGCCTGGGGTGATCCCCCTCCCTGGAAATGCTAAACTCTTGGAATCTGCAAGGCAGAATACAGAGCTCTGCCATGAGGTTTGGGGTTTATTTTTGTTACCTTCCCCTTTTAAATCAACCTTACCACGACTCTACTACTGCTGCTCACGTCGTGCCCCCGTGCCCGAGCTGCGTGGAGCAGCCACGGTGTCAGGGCCAGCAGCTGGATGAGAATTCCTGCATATCCACAGACCTCATCAGCCTTTCTGAGTGATTCCCAAATTCCCTGTACCTGCTGGTGGGGGCAGCGGCTCGTGGCACCACTCCTGACAGGCTGCACCAGGAGGTAACAGCTGCCAGGGAGCCCTGACCTGGCACGGGGTCAGGGATGGATTTTTTGGTGCTCTAGAGTGGTCTGGGTCAGGCTTGGGCACCTGGTTCCCCTGCCCCAAGGGACACCTCTAAGTCATGCATTTGCTGTATTTGTTTTTAACATGTATTTTAAACTTAGAGGAAGGTCAGTAAAGGGATTTTCCGAAATGTTCAGCAGTTCCTAAAACATGGAGTGACACCAGCCTGGTGCTGGTTGCTGATGTAGGCTCATCGAGTCTGTAATTTCAAATAAGAACTCTTCAGTGGAATAATCACAGAATCACAGGATGGTTTGGGTTGGAAGGGACCTAAAAGCCCATCCAGTTCCACTGTCCCAGGGTGCTCCAAGCCCCATCCAACCTGGCCTTGGACACTTCCAGGGATCCGGGGGTAGCCACAGCCCCTCTGGGCAACGAGGAATGAATTTCAGTACTGGAGGAAAGCAGGAAGAGAACAGCTCACAGCGAGGCTGCACTTGAAGTTGTAAGTTACAGAAGGAGAGCGATGGGATATCCAAAGGGGATTTCCTGGGAGAAAAAGCCCTGTCAGTCAATACATGACACGCATATAGAACCCGTGTGAAGGGCAAGAAAACCTCTGGAGCAGCTGCACATAGAAAAGCATCTGGAATATTCTCCTCATCTGTTATCTGCAGAAAAAGCAGGGGACAGACACTTCACAGCTGAATCTGCAGAATTATGGCAGATTTAAGACAGGAACTTTTTTTTTTTAAAAAAAACCCTCTTGTATTGCCTAAAACGCTGAAAAGCACCAATATTCAGTGTATGCTCTCAGCCCCTGAGTTCTCCTGCAGCCAGAGCGATCTGAGATGAGTCAGCTGAACACGAGAATCCAAACACCGCGTGCCTCAGCACGTGCTGCTCAGAGCTGCCACAACAAACCCACAGCGCTCTGCTTGGAGACATCCATCCAAACACCTTCCCCCCGGAGCCAACCCCGCGTCCCACGACACCCCCGAGCCGGGCTGCCTCCCCTCCCTCCGCACCCAGCTCCTCCGGGTAACGCAGAGCCGCGCTCTGCACACACAGAACTTATTCTGTACTCCAGAGGGAGCGGGGAGACAACCGCAGCCAGGGCTTCATACAGCAGCTCCAATCGAAAGGCATTTAAAGTCTCTGAGTTTCTTCCCACCAGCATTTCTCCAGTTCACACTTATTCATTTTTTTAAAAATTACTTAAATTCGCTAACACCCTTTTGGCTTCAAATTATACAGAACTGTGGACAGTGGTAACTGCTGGAATATTCTGGGTTTTCCCACTCTGGTAGAGGATTCCCTTTGCCAACCTTCTTGCTCTTCCCCAACTTTTGTTCATTTTTATAACGCAAGTTACGATTTGAATAAAGTCTTCATGCAAACCATAACTCCCAGCACTATCTGAAGCACGATTAATTTTTTCCACCACAACTCTTCAGTTTACTAATAATTTTAATGTAAGCTTAATAGTAAGTTTAGTTCTAAACCAAGCATGTAGATTTTAGTGCTGGATCTCTGGAGATATATAATTCTAATACAGAATTATCTCTCTGATAATTCTCTATCTATAATAGATATATCTCCCTGGAGATATATAATTCTAATACAGAATTAGGAAGGCAGGAAGAGACCTCCAACATCAAGTGCAACCTTTGACCAAATGCCCACTGAGCCATGTCCTCCCAGTGCCACGTCTGCTCATTTCTTGAGCTCTTCCAGGTTTGGGGATCCCACCACCGCCCTGGGCAGCCTGTGCCAATGTTTAACTCCTCTTTCACTGAAGAAACGTTTCCTGATACCCAGCCTGAACTCCCACTGGCACAACTTGAGGCCGTTTCCTCTTGTCCTGTTATTCCCTGCGAGCAGAGCCCGACCCTCCCCGGCTGCCCCCTCCTGTCAGGGAGTTGTGCAGAGCCACGAGGTCCCCCCTGAGCCTCCTTTCCTCCAGGCTGAACAACCCCAGCGTGCCCGGGCAGGTTATTTTGGTGAATTGAGAGCAAATGAAAAAGCAGCTCTCCATCCTCTGCAGGTCCCTCCTGCGAAGGCCTCAACAATCAATCCCCTTGTGCGCGCGGGAGGCGGCAGCACTCGAGCTCGCGCGCAGACACTCTGTGGCTCACAAGGACCACAGAGCACGCACTTGTAGACACAAAAACCCCTCGAGTGCCCTCTGCCAGCTCCGTTGGCTGGCAGCAGCCGCGGCTTGGCGGCGGCTCCTCATCCCAGAGCCCGCTGGACGCCGGCCACGCTCGCTCAGGCCTCGCGGGCAGCAGCCAGGCTGGGTCGTAACGACCTTGGGAGCGCAGCGCCTTCGGGGTGGGCTTCGCCAGAAGAATCCTAAAAATCTCCACACGTGGGTTTTTTTTTTTAAAGCCATCATCATTTTTTTTTTAACCACCATCATCTACTGCGTCTCTTTTTTATTCCTAGTTGCACAGCCCTCTTTGGTTATAAATATTAAAAGCATGTTTAAATGACCTTTCGGACCAACACAAGCAATTAGGACGGCTCCCAGCAAGCCTCTGTTGTTAAATCCCCAGAAATGGGACAGCTGCAGCAAGACTTTCCCGTTTCAAATGGAAATTTGAGATGTTGAGCAGTTCAGCCAAGAGCAGCATCTTGAAAAGTTTGCAGGTACAGGGTCGAGCCATGGAACTTTTTGTATTGTCATTTTACATGCAGAAATGGCTTGAAACAATGCCAGAAGTTCTGATACTATGTTAGAATAATTAATACACGAGCAATCCTGTGTGTTTATCCCATTTCAATTCCCCTCCACAGACAGCAGCTACCAACAGTACAGACTACAAGGAGTGACTCTGGGAATTAAATATGTGCATACCAAATTTTGAGTTTAGTGAACACACCAGAACTTTTTTGGGGCATAATTAATAACAGGATTAGAATATATTACTGTGATGTTTATTCTACTTGTCATGAAATTCAAACTAAAAACACTTTCAAAGCAATTCTTATATAGAGTGCACAATTCTACACTACAGGAGTAGAAAGCATAGAAATATTATAATGAATTCTAACCATAAGCTCCTTGAACAGCAGTTTGTCTAAAGCAATTAGACTCTTTCCCATGCAAATATCTGAAAATAGAACAGCAGGTTATGAAACAATTTGTTGTATATTTGTGTTGTGGATCAGCAGAGAACACCCTTAGCAGGAACCACACCATGGGGACACGCTTCAGTTTGGCGTTTTGAAAAGCCACGCGCAAAACATCAGAACAGCACTTAACTTCACCATCTAAGATTATTATTAAAAAACCAAAAAAAATTCTACACCAACCAGAAAAAAAAATCCCAAACAGAAAACCCCAAACAGACAAAAAAACTCACCAAAAACCCAAGCAAGAACTTTAAAAATTAAAAAAAAAAGCAAAAAAAAAAAGCAATGAAAATACAAAGTTCTTGATCTTTGTTTCTGACATGGGCTATCAGAATAAAAGTCTTGATAAAACAGCAGTTCCTGAGGAGATCTCACTCTTTGCAAAGCCAGTTTTGTCCAGTAGACCCCACCTGTCCCAGACCCCCACCAGGGAAAGGAAATTTGAGATGTTTGGCCTGGAGGCAGCAGCAGCTTTGGGGTACCTGAGAGGAGGTGACTGAGGATGGGGACTGGGACAGAAGCCAGACTGGGACAGGAATTCCTGACTAAAAAGTCCTTTTTTCCCCTCTGAGGATGACAAAGCGCTTGAACAGAGCCCCAGGGCAGTCGTGAAACCTTCAGCTTTGGGGTTTTCAAGATCTCTCTGGCCAGACCCTGAGCAAACTGGTCCAGTTCCAGGCTGATCTGACTCTGAACATGAGGCTCCAGTAGATGCTGTCCAAGGTCACTTACACTGAACAGTTCTGCAATTTAATCATATTCTGATTCTTCCCCGTTTCCAAGAACTTACAGTTCAGTGAGTCCTCAACCACAGGAGCATCTTAGAATTTAATAAACCCGGGTAAATTTTTCATCCATGACTGTCTTTGAAATCTGAATGGACTCAGGATCAACCACATTCTGGGACAGGGAACTGCAAAGTTCCATTCTGCTTTACAAGAAAAAAATATTTCTATTTTCTTAAGCAGCCTCACTTTGTGCTCAGTAGCTGTGATTCCAGGACTGCTTCTCATTCTCTTTCTAAAATCCTCAATTCTCATGAGAGCCTTACCCCACACAGTTGCCCTTTGCAAAAAAAAAAAAAAAAAAGGCCCAACAAAACTGTTTTTCATGGCAGGTTCAACGTTTTTCTTCCTCACAGGAGGAGGATGATTGAAGGCTTGTTAATAAAAATGCTGAAAGGAACTTTACCAAGCAGATTATTGGGATGTAACTTGCAGACATAAATGCCTTTGGGGTTCTCAGTGCTCCCCTGGGCACAGGGAGCAGGGCAAGGTGCCACTGTCACCAGTCAGGAGGAGCACAGATGGCACTGGAGGCAGCATCAGAGCTGCAGCAGGTAAATCTGTTCTGTTTGCAGAGCTGGGGGGTTTCAACTGAGCTTCAGAAAACCATCCCTATTAATCCCGGCTCCCCCAGCCAGAGTAGAACAGGGCTTTTCTTTTTAAAAATGTATTTAAAGATGTTTCAGAGAATAGCTTTCTTGCTGGAAAAAAATGTTAATTGGCTTCCAGTTTAGTAAATAATAAACTAGACAATTCTTGTCGTGTTTGCTCCAGCAGAAAATACTAATTTTAGCCTAACTTAAAATGCAATGAAAATTAAAATCCAGAACTAGCTGCAGATATATCAGACCAACCAGCAGTAGTTTTCTGACAATGCTAATGCAGTCGTGATAGACTATCCAGCTGGTTCCTCGACATGAGACCCCTCAGCCTCATCAAAAAGCTATTTCTCAGTGATAGTTTTTCGTTATGCTACACCTGATGCTGCCTAAAAACCAATGGAGAAAACACATAAAAAAAGAATTCCTCATCTTTAGCCTCGTATTTCAGAAAATAAAGTGGAGCTGTGGCGTTCTGGGCTGCAGGCTCTGTGAGAGAAGCACACTCCTCTGCCTTTGGATGGGCCCAAACTGAGAGCTGACACACTTAGGACGGGAATGTTCAACTCAAAGGACTTTTAATGTCTCCAAGACAGTCTAAATCTTCCAGTGCTGAGGAAGATTACAAAGATACGTGTAGATTGCTTATATAGGACAAAATCAGCATTTCCTAAGGCTGCTGGGAGAAATCCATGGGCAGAACAAAGGCGGCAGCTCCCGAGGCAGCTCAGCAAGCTGAGAAATCCCACAAAAAGCCCTGTTTAGTGCCACAGCAGAGGGGGACAGGGATGAAGGTCGTGCCTTGAGAGGGATGGCAAAGGAGGAGAGGTGGGGTTTTTCTTTTAAATCAGCACCACATGCCTTTCCTCTGAGGGGGCTGCACGAACTGGGACACAAAATCCAAAGCAAACATGGAGAGAAAGTTTCCTCAGCCAAGGCTAATGGGGTCAGCTTAGGGATGATAAATGCTTTACATCTGAAAAACTCCTCAGCCCAGTTTGGAGTTTAATAGACATGGGGAACAAGGGCATTTTTTTATTTTTTAAGCAAACAGCTGAGTATCTAACCCTACAGACTCAAACCCAAGCTGGTGCAGGCAAGAGAAGCGTTCTCGAGTGTTTGGTGTAGAGTCCAAAGCCTCACTGCTCAAACCCTGGCTTAGTGTCAGTTATTTTGGATTAACGGTTGGACTCGATCCTAGAGGTTTTTTCCAACTTTAATTATACAGTGATTTCCTTAGTGATCTATCATTAGATCTTTTCTATCTTGCATGGGAAAAATCTTGCTGGGGCTGGGACTAAATTTACAAGCAACCCACCCATCCATCCTCCCTAAGTCACACCAGGCTTTCCTCTGTGAGACCACGAGGGGAGCTGAATGCTGCCTGAAGCACAGCCATCCCACTCTGGGGAAGGGACAGCCTGGTCAGGTTGGGCAAGAAAGGCAAAAGGAGAAATAAAGGCGGTGCCATCAAACCCGAGGTAGCTACTGAACGTTCTGCCTGCTTGAGTTTGGGCAAGGATGCTGTTGGCAAAAGAGGAAACTTAAATGCCAAGAGTGAGTCATCCCTCGTAAGCAGAACACAACAGACTTGCCAGCAGCTCTGAGCTGATCTCTGCTTTCTCAGTGTCTGGTGAACACTTCATTACCAGTCTGGGGAGCTTCTCCAGAAGGTATAATTAGAGGCATGGATATAAGAGAGACTTTCAAAATAAAAATAGAAAGGTGGCAAGTTATTAATGTAGGTGGTTCAGATTCTAGTCTTTAATTTAAACTGAAGGTTAGTGTATGTGAAATAAGAAGTCTTGGAACTCCCTGTAGTGCTATTGTTATTCCATGACAATAAAGTGGGAAAAACAGAGGGCTGCATTTTAATCCAGGGCACCGTGTGTTCCAGGAATAGCCACGTTACAATAATATATATCTGTGCTGAGGGAGCAGGGCTGCACAAAATGCAGAACGATTCAAAGTGCAACGGCTCTGCTTTGTCACAATCAAAGAGGAATCACCTCGTTGCTGTAAAAACAGGAATTGCCTGGGTAGGAAAACCCAACTGCTGGCCTGGGGCAACTCTGGGGCACCACAGGCACTGCCAAGGCCCAGGGAAGCCCAGGTTCCTCCTCTCAGGAGGATGGATTTCAACCCTAATTCCTCCCGTGGCAAGTGAAGGGCTTTGCTCAGCGCCTCAGGAAGGGCCAGATGGCCACGGAACAACTCACAGCGAGGACAAAAATGGGCTCAGAAATGATCTCTGCTGCAGACAGACCACAGCATCCCCTGCTTGTGACAAACCACAGCATCCCTGACAAACCACAGCATTCCCTGACAAACCACAGCATTCCCTGACAAACCACAGCATCCCCTGCTTGTGACAAACCACAGCATCCCTGACAAACCACAGCATCCCTGACAAACCACTGCATCCCCTGCTTGTGACAAACCACAGCATCCCCTGCTCCTGACAAACCAGAGTACCCCCTGCTCCCGACAAGCCACAGCATTCCCTGACAAACCACAGCACCCCTGACAAACCACAGCATCCCTGACAAACTACAGCCTCCCCTGACAAACCAGAGCATCCCCTGCTCTCAGCGAACCAGACTACCCCCTGCTCCTGACAAACCACGGCATCCCCTGACAAACCACAGCATCCCCTGACAACCCAGAGCATCCCCTGCTCCTGACAAACCCCAGCATCCCCAAAACCAGAGCATCCCCTGCTCCTGACAAACGCAGCCTCCCCGGGTCCCTGCAGCACAGCCTGCCTTCCCCAGCACCCCTCCAGCAGATCGGCTCCTGCGGAGCGCAGCGCCAGGTCTGCCGTGAGTCACCAAAATGAGTCAGTTCTCGCCCGCTCCGCGTTCAGACACTGATACAATATGGCACAAGTCTGCCTGGGCTGAGGGTATTTATAGCAGCCTGACTCACTGGCTAACGAGAGCTGCCTTGCTCTAATTAAACATTTGCTGTGAAGGCCGTGCACAGGATCCCAGCTCGGTGCTCCACAGGCACCGTGAGCATCTCGCAGTCGCATCCGAATCCACGCACGTGATCCAGAACTTATTCAGCACTTCTTATTAATGAGATGCGGCTTTCCTTCCTCAAGGCCACATCTTTTGATGTGTGTCTGGATGACTTCAGATAAAACTCAAGAGGCTTTCACTGTTTCTCATTGCTCTTCAAGCAGCTATTGCCCAGAAGCTTTATTTTGGGAATACAATCTATTGACAACACCAGACCTGGTTTAGGATCAACCTCTATCCCAGCTTCTTGGAGGCAGGAAAGGTGCAAAACCAAAACGAACAAAATGGGAATTTTCAAACAAACATAAAAGGATAAGAAGGACCAAGCCTCGGGCAGGAGCTCGTCCTTCTTTCAGTGCTTTCTACCCTGAAATATCACAGCCCAGACTGATTTAAAAAGCTGATGGTAACACGGTATTTCCCTGCACAGGGTTACAAAGCATTCTGATAAACAAACAAGCAAAAAGTGGAACCCGTTATAACTTGTTTGGGATCACTTTCTAGATTAAAATAATACCTGCAAATGGCAAACATGCAGTATAAAAATTTGCTTCTAAATAAAAATTACTTGCATAACGTGTGTCTGTCTAAATCTTAAGTGTTCAGCGAATTTATTAGATAACTCAAATGTAGAATTTAGGGCAAGGTTTCAAAGTTTTCAGTGGCAATAACTCAGCTCATATAATGCAGGACCATTCATCCATGATGATCCTTGCTACAAGAGGTTAATAAAAATCTATGAGTCCATTTTAGAAAGAACTGCTATACATAAAACTATGAAACCTCATAGATTAAGAGGTGAATGAGCCATCTAGAGACAGAGAAATTCAGCATGATGGTACTGCAACTGGCTGGCCAAAAATACTGCCTTTGGGAGGTGCAGTCCCTGCAGATGGATGGTGCAAGGAGAGAGCCTTGCAGCAAATAAAATACACGTAAAATCAGTCTGGATGCAAAGGCAGAAGGTTTTGGAGTTCAGCTTTGGGTTTGTTTGGTTTTGTTGGGCTTTTTAAAATTAGCTTGGAGAAGTCCAGCACAAAGACCATCTCACCATGTCCTCGGTGTGGTTATTTGTGGTGGTCTCAGAATTAGAAATGTGGTTATGGAGGGGTTTGTTGCTTCCACTCTACTCCCACCCTCCCTTCTCCTGGTGCTTGGAGCAGGATCAGATGTGGAAGCATTTTGTTCCAGCAGAAGCAATTCCCGTACCAGAGTGCCTGTGGAGGTTTTTACAAGTACTCACTTTGCACTGCTTAAGAGAGTATGAAAATGTCAGACATTTTCAAACTGGAATGGAGCAAACCAGTGAGATCCCACTGGATCAGAAGAAACTTCTATCCCTGGTACCAGAGATCCTGAACAAAACGGACACAGCTTCTCAGGAGACTCAGGGAACTGCTGAAGTGCTATTTTCCCCCTTTTCAGTACAAAAAGGTGCTGTTAAAGCAGTTATTTTGTTCAGCTGCTGATTGAAGGCTGTTCACCAAGCCCGTGTTCTTCAGGAGTTAAACAACCTGGCAGGTTTCAATAACAGATGTTCCAGAGGAATATTGTCATCATCTTTTAAACACTCCTCTTATCCACAGCAGAGTTTTTTTTCCCCCCCACAGAAAGAGATCTTAACACAGTCTATAGCAAATATTTTAGTCCACTAGTTAAAGGTCAGTCTAAAAAAGAAAGCCAGATATTCAGCAAAACACCCAAATGTGAAGCTTCAAAGCCCAGCCTGTTTAACTGAAGGGTATTTATAGAGTGCATATGCTCCACGATCACAAGGATCTATTAAACTTTTTAAAAGTTGAGTATTCTCTCACACGAAGCATCTGCTGAAGGGAGGCAGATGAACAGATTGTTTTCTGCTAAAAGCAATGTTGCTTGAAGCACCACTCCATTATAAATAACCCTGCTGGTGAGTCAGCAGATGAGCCCCTTGTCTGAGGAGTTCTGCTGAGACAACACTTCGAATGCAATCATTTTGTCACCCCAAAACGCCGTTCTCTCACCCGGCACGTTCCATTAAATTCCCGTGGTCCATCGAAGCTGAAAAGTGACGAAGGCGCGGCAGCCAAAGGGATGGATTTTGGGAGGCTGGCACTCCCCGCGCCGGGGATCGCGTTTTCCACGCACGATCCAGGAGAGGGCAATGTCTGCCTTCGGAAGGGATTCCTGCTCCGCCACGGGAGCTGCGTGCCAGTGGCAATAAATAGCAGTGCCATTAGGAAAATCACAACCAATCCCTCCCAGCGGAAGCCGGGGGAGAGATTCATTCAGTTCCTCCTGCTCATTTCCAGCCGGCACCGGGGCGAGCCGGAGTTACGGGATTTGAACGTCCCGCGGCACGAGACCGATGACAAAATTCACCCAGCAGGGCACCACCTCGTCCTTCCTCCTGGCCACATGACCAGAGACCATCTACCAACAGCTTCCAAACCCAAATTTTAGTTAACTCGACGCAAAACCTCCTGGAAGTTATCCCAAGTCGCTATCCCAGCACTCCTCTGAGCCCTTCTGGTAGTTTGAGGCTCTCACCAATGCCCAGAGAAACACAAGGAAATGATTCCTCCTGTTCATCAGAGACCAGCAGGGAACGAGCAGGGAACAGCATCTGCTTTGAAGCTCAAATCTTTCTAAGCAACACATCCTACAAGCTCCTCACGGTCAGGCAGGACAGACCCAGAAAGTCAACACAGGTGAATTAAGCACGTTCCTCCATCTCTCACCATTTTCCTGGACCAGTTTGGGCCTTCCCAGACACCCAGAAATGTTTTTAGCGTGGCAGAAGTGGGTACCTCAAAACGTTGCTTAAGAAACAGCAAGATCTGAATGATGATTTTACGAACTACGGTTGGGAAACTTTTAAGTCCATTCAGGAAATTCTGCTTGAAAGTGCCATGAAAATAAAACCACTGAGGAAATTAAGGAAAACGACTCAAGTATTTATGAAAACACCTAGAAATGTAGGGGGTTTTTGAGGTATAAACATGAAAATATTTTCAAAATTCATACAACTACAGAACCCCATCAGTAAACCTAAGATCAGAACCAGCTGTGGGAGATCCAAAGGAAACTGCCCAAACTTTCATTAAAATAAAGAAGAGCAGCAGACCCAGTTTTGACCTGATGGATGCCAAGAGCTGCAGTGTTGGTCCAATTCCTGATTAAGCTCTGCAGATCAACCCTCATGCTGCCTTTTCCTTATGGAAGAACCGTCCATACATTGAGACCACCAGATTTCGTCAGCCAGGATGGTTTGTTTGGGGTTTTTGTTTGGTTTGGAGTGGGTCTCCTTTGTTTTGCAGGGGCTTTTTGGGTTGCTGTTGGGTTGGGTTATTTTGTTTTGTTTTTTAAAGCCTCAGAAGCCCAAACTCTCCAATGTGTGACTGCAATAGAGTGCTGAGAGCTGCCTTGAGACACCCCAATTGCTGTAACTGCATTATAAAAATCGATTCCTTTTCACAGCACAATAAACCACCACCGTGGTGCCCTTGATGCATTTCAGAGGCTGAAAAAAGTGTTGTAAAGAGTGATGAACTCCAACTCCTTGAGGTAATACGTTGCTGAATGCAGCTACCACATCCTAAAATGCAGCAAAACTTCATGTTAAAAATGTGTCAGCTACACCCAGATGAAGAGTCCATCTTCATCTTCACTCACCTATTTGTAATGGCATAAAATATAGCAGTGTTATTCTTAAAAATTTGTTTCCCAGGACAGAGAAAAGGCTATTGCAGTGGAAAAGCATCATTTCATTAGAAGAAATAGGTATGAATTGGCAGAGGTAAGGAAGGACTGGTTGGAAATGGGGCAGTTTGAAGTTTTAAGCCTTGGCACAGAGAATCCTTGTGAGCTCCAGCCAGGAGCAGGGAACAGGGAAATGGGACTTCACACTTAGTCCTTAGCTCAAGTTAATGGATATGAAACAATCCGAGTGAGCCGTGCCTTGCTTCCTTTCTCTGGAAAAGGAGCCTTAATCCATTAAGAGCCTGGGAACTGCCCGCAGACACTCTGCAGCTGTGGCGAGCAGCAGCCCCTGAGCTGCCAGCAGAAAACACTCCTGCACTGACACTTATAATGAGCATTCACTCATGTTCTGGCAGCAGGACCTCCCAGGCTTCTGCCACGGGAATCTGTGTGCTGGATCATCTAGAGATATCAGTTCCCTTTTACATTAATCTTTTGCATAAAACACCATTTCTTGACCAATAAATGGCTTTAGTTAGTGCCACTGACCCAAACTCCAGTTCTATAAAATTTCAGTAAAGCTTTCGTGCAACTGAACATAATTTAGAATTCATCAGTCACTTCAAGTATTTAAATCAACTGTGTGAAAGTAATGAAGCTAAAGTGTTTCTTTTAATGCCAAGTTAGACAATATGAATATTCCTTGGAGGGCTTTCTGTGCAGGGAGATAAAAGATTGAGAGCAAACTGAACGAGGACTGACCTACGGTGCACGTAACTCAAACCTGTGTTTCTGACATGCCTCAAGTATGTAGAGCTTCCTGGAATGACACTTGGAGGAGCAATAAGCAAAGGGAAAGAACAGGAATTAATTTGATAGAAATCTTCACCACTCCATTGGGTACAGTTGTGGGAAGTTTGGGCTTCTGACCCAGCTCAACATCCATCACAACGAGACAGCAAAAGATAAATTAACATCAAAGAGAAATGACTTTGTACCGCCTCTTACCAAAAGCATCACAGGGCCTCAAAGCCCCTCCCAGCCCTCTCAGGGGTTTGCTGGTTCTCCTCATCTCTAGGAGCTCAGAATTTCATCTCCCCAGCTGACACACAAGGGAAGAGAAGAGACACCAGCGTGTGAGGCAGACAGGATCACTGTTCCTGCAGAACCTTTCAGAGGCAGGGTGACCCCTGCAGTAAGATGTGTTTCTGCCCAGAAAGAGAAATGCTTTCTACAAGAGATTACAAATTGCTTGGAAAAGATCTGAGAGGTGTGGGATCGCTGACCTTCATGCCTGCACATCACACACTGTAAAGTGCTGGGAGAAGCGTGGCTGATACCACAAGGTTTTTCTCCGATTTTAAGTTTTTCCCCAAACTATGCTGGATGTGGCTCAGTGGGGGGAAAAGTTCGCCTAAAACTATGGAAAAGTTATTTTATCCTGCTTTTTTGCAGCCAGTTCCTTTGGAGTGTGGCCATCTCCCTGTACTAAGAAATAAAAGAGCTCAGCTCAGTACATCCTCAGCTCTCCAAATGTGCTGCTGGGACAGGTGATTGACTTGAAATACTAATGCTGCCTCTGGCAAAGACTTCCATGGGTAAGAGAAATATAGATCTGAGCTTTTGATTACTCACCTCTTGTACTATCCGTTTTTATACCAATTTATGTAACAGTGAACTACATACAAATGTTACCACATGAGATATAATGGCTATACAAATACCTGAATTTCTATTTAGCATCTGAAATCAAAAGCTGTTTTAGAGGTTATGGCAAGCTCAGCCTAACTAGGCACGAAATAACAAAGCATCGGGGGCATTTAGTTTTATGTTTTAATGATTTACATTCTGGTTTTTTTACATGTGCTCATTTTTGCTGCCTTCACAAGTGCTTGCAGTGGGTTCTGCAGTTGTTATAGCATGAGCCAGAAATGCCCACAGCCTGCAGATGGCTGAGGCAGCACCACTTTTTGGTCTGTGGCTCCCAGTCCATACGGACCAAACTGTCTTCCCTGCTTACCCTGGGTCACTACTCTGACAGCTTGGAAGTGTTAAGCTCTTAATGCTTCTTTTCTTAGGCCAAGTGTTCCTGCATTGTTTGGATTTTCAACGACTGTAATTAGCTCACACAGTGCTACAAATTACACTTTTCTCCAGGAATATTCCTCATAAGTAGGGGTTTTACTGCCTTCTCTCTGGAACGGGCTGGTAACGAGCTAGTTGGATAACAGCTCTCACAATGCTTGGACAGCATGTGGGCCTCCTACTTCTCTTTTAGCCCAGTTCCCATCATCCAGGTGTACTGGGAATCCAGCAGTCCTCTGGAGGAGTGGGAGACACGACCCCCCCCATCAGTTTTTTGCCATACCATTAATAAGCTGACATTTAATCACCGAGGTGACAAACCGTTTTTTAAAATCAACACGAGAGAAACATTTTCCCAGATTCCTTCTTTGGCCATTACAGGCATGATCAAGGTCTAGAACTGGGAGCTGTTGACCCACGCTCCACCTGCAGTCGGTGGGACAAGGTGCCAACAGGAATGTTCAAATGATCACCTTCACATCACCACCTTTTGTTTGCTTCTCTGTCCAGTTAAGCCCCAAACGCTTTTAAGATGGGTCCAGGGGAGGGCTGCAGCCACTGCCCTGCCAGGGAACAGGAGCCAGTGCCTGAGGGGTTTTCCCTGCTGGGAGTGAAACCCCTCCCTGTTAATGCCATTAATTAGGTGACTGCTTCAAGTGAAACATGGATCTGGCTCACCCAGACAAAAATCTGCTCTGAGCAAATTATCTGCAGGCAGATTTGTTACAGACGGGTGCTGGACTGCTGCACCCCAGCTCATTAGCAGATGCTGATCCCACTAAGTAATTAGCAGGTTTCTTTAGCTCTTAATCCTCCCCCGACACATAGCAGAGGGAAACATCCATGGGAAAGGCACGGCAGCGGTGGGGATGGGGAGCCCTGCGGGAAACGAGACGTAAATTTGACCCTCATGAGCTGAGCTTGGTGGAAATGCTCGGCTCCTTCTGGCAGCACTGGAGAGCACGGCCAAGGCACGGGAAGGACATTCCTTGCAGGGGTCAGTGCTGAGAGCTCTGCAAATCCAGGAGTTCACCAACACCTTTGCACTAACGACTGAGGGCCTGGAAGGGGTTTGGTTCATCAGGGGTGACCTCACTGTGGCCTTCCAGTACCTGAGGGAGCCAACAGGAAAGATGGGCAGAGACTGGGGACAAGGCATGGAGGGACAGGACACAGGGAACGGCTTCCCCCTGCCAGAGGGCAGGGATGGATGGGATATTGGGAAGGAATTGTTCCCTGGGAGGGTGGGCAGGCCCTGGCACAGGGTGCCCAGAGCAGCTGTGGCTGCCCCTGGATCCCTGGCAGTGTCCAAGGCCAGGCTGGACACTGGGGCTTGGAGCACCCTGGGACAGGGGGAGGTGTCCCTGCCATAGCAGGGGTGGCACTGGATGGGCTTTAAGGTCCCTTCAACCCAAACCATTCCAGGATTCTACAGTCAAACAGCAACAAGTTGCTTGGCAACTGCTCCAAAACTTCACAAAATCATCTCAAGCTCTGTCTGGGAATACTCGGAAAATGTACACGACAAAACTCTAGACAGAATTGCTGGGCAAACATCCTAGGTGCTCCACAAAATCCAATATCCTGCCTCAGGAGAAAAAGCACATTTAAAAAGCCTAAAGCAGCCACAGGACTGGAAGGGAGTTTTCCCCTGTTCTCTGAGGGAAAGCAGCCAGGCTCTGGGCAGTGATGGAAACACGGAGCTGTAAGGAGGCCTGGAGGATACAGCCTCCCAGGGCAGCTGGAAACCAGCAGCAGGAATTCCTCTGGGGTGGGACAGGAACAACCCCTGGCCACTGGCTTGAAATGCTTACAGCCCTCTGGAGTTTCCCACACCATGACACAAAGCTCACGCTCCTGAGTCAGCCCCTTAAGCACTGTACACTCAGAGAGCTTCTGGCTAAACACATCTGCAATTAATTAATTACACGTAAAGGCATTTAGATTAAAATTCCTGCTATAAATGCAAAATGAACTGAAAACCAAGCAACTCCCCTCGCTGGTTGTGACTTATTGGATATTGATCAAGAGTTCCCTGTTATTATCATGTATTCACTCTCAACGGCCCCACCTCCAGTAATTTGTGATAAAACCAGATTCCTATGTCAGCTGCAACATTCAGTTCCTGAACCGATCAGAGCCAAGAACAAGCTTTTATTAATTTAAGGAACAATGTGACCCAGCCCCATTACAGACACCTCAAAACAGAAGGCAGGTGGGAACTGTTCCCACCAGCCCTAAACCAGGTTACCTCTCTTGCACAGATAACTAAATTTTTTTCCTCCTCAGATGATGCTGGTGAGTTGATTTTTTTTTTTTTAATTTTAAAAGAAGTCAACCAGTGATACTTCAAACCAGTTTTGTTCAGACAAAACAAGTTCCTATAAATATTAATGCTGTTGATTTTATATGCCATGTAAAACAAAGGTGTTATTTGCACTTTTAAAAGCAGTTCATTCAATCAGGTCTATTGTAATTGAATAATTCAGCTTTAATAAACTCTCCCTGAAGTGTACAAAGTAACATAAATCTCAGTGCCCCATCCTCTCTGTGGAAATAGACTGTGAGTCTTTCCTACCTCCCTCTCCGCTTTCCATCAGTGTTATCAGCTCTCCATTAAAGGGATCTATAGCTTCCTCCAGTCAATTTTTTTTCCCATCAACTTCTCTTTCAAGAGCCTTAGAAATTCCTAGAAGCAGTACAATAATTCCTTCCATTTTCACAGGCCCAGGTGAGACAACCACGTGAGTATTTATCTTGGAGTTACACTGAAAATTAACTGAAGGGCACGTAGCAGGAAGGCTTGAGATGGGAGATAATCAACAGAAAGCCACTGGAAATTTAATCATTTGTTGTTATCTGTGTCCTGTCGATACTGATGAATGAAGGCAGGTAAACAGGACCAAGGTGTGTTTTCCAAAACAATCCTAAAGAGTCGTTGAGCAATTAATGGTAAAAACCCCCAGGCACCTCTCACCCCCAGCTGCCACCCATTTCCAGCAATTTTAAACGCTAATTGCTTTTCAGAAGATGGCAATCTTACAATCACTGACGAGTTTTAGATACCTGTCACTGCAGTCTTTTCATTGATTTGATGCACGCTTTCCCCCAATTATTTATTGACTTCTACACCTCACCTAAACCATTAACCACAGGGCTCAAAAAGCTGCATTCTTGAGGAGAGCAGAAAAAAAAAAATCTGAGTAACAGTGATCTGACATTACTTATTCATAGATTTGCACTCGCACACACTCGCTGTACTGCCCCAGTGATCTCCAGAGTCAGGTTGAAGCGGAGTCATCTTCGCCTAACCTTGTGCAGAGTCAGGGAAACAGCAAGAGCCGGTCAGGGGGGGAAAAAGGGCAGGAAAAGAGCAAAGTGATGAGCAATGCTTTATCTTCCTCCATCCCCAGAAGAGACAGGAGTGCAGCCTGGGGGTAAAAGGGAGAGGCAGGTCCCGCACAGGGACAGCCACGGTGAGAAGAACGCAGGCAGAGCAAACCAGTGCATGGGGTCTGCACGGGAATCGGAGGAAAACAGAACCGTGTATTTTCCAAGGAAAGGAGAAAAGGTCACAGCTGCTTGTTACAATAGCAGACAAGACATTAGAAGCATGTCGTCTTAGACTAAGAAAAAAAGCAGGAGTTTGAGTCCCTGCAAAGCTGCAGAGGCTAACAGACCCCTTCAGAAATCTGGGAATATTCAAGAGACTTTTAAAGAGACGGTACGGGTCAAACTGCAGTGAGTTTTCCCTGTCCTTTTATAAAGTTAAAAACCCTGACGTTTTCAAAGAATGCTCTTTTTACACGCACCAAATGGATTTCAAAGTATTCCAGGAAAATGAAGTTTTCTCTCATGTTCAAATATACTTGTTCAAGCCTCCGAGAGGCAAAACCATATCATTTTTTATAAAACAAGCTTTTCCTCTACTTGACGTTTTCCACCCTCCCCATCCCCACATGAAACCCAGCACAAGTGGCTGTTTCGTTTCCAGCTGGTGCCTCGGATGTTCGGGAGGAGGGCGTGGTCCAGACCCGCATCTCCCGCAGGAACAGCACAGCTCCGTGTTTGCCCTGAAACGCTGCGAGGCAGGGAAGGCAGGGATGTGCCTGGGACAGTGACGCAGGGGACGGGTGTCAGCTGCCACCGCTGCTGCATCACGCCGAATTACAGCCACAAGATGCAACCGAGACCTCGCTGGTGCCAGGCAGGGATTACCCAGCTGGTTTGGAAGCTGTGGTTCACCCATTTTGCCAAATCCAGGGCAGGCAAAGCAGATCTCGGTGGGAAGCCAGGTCACTTGGGCACTGCTGCCTTAGGCTCGTGCCACTGTTCAGTGGCAGACGGGGTCTCCACACTGACTCCAGCAGTACGGACCGAAACCAGTCTGCCCAGTTGGACTATCTACCAGTGGGGCAGCCCGGGATCAGCATTTTGTGTGGCTCCTCCAGAGCCACAAACAGCCCTTTGCCTTTGGCAGCTGCACAGTCACCCTGGCATCAACAGGAAGGCAAAACCCCTGCATGTTTTAATCGCTACATTGGTAACACTAAAGCAAAATTCAGAGTTTACCAGGCCCTTTTCATATCTAAAACTTGTACTTGTCATATTATACACAGTAGGAGAGGCTTCCAGCCTTTCTATATTCTAATGTGATGAATCACACTGTGTTACCGAGCTACTCTCAGAAGTAATCTAAGCTTTAGAATAAAATCACTGACTACAGCGGCTTTAAGAAGAGAAAAAAGATCAATAGAAGAGATTCACTGGAAAATAAGCTTCTATGAATGAGGGGGAAGCAATTTTGTGCCAAAAGGAGCAGATCTTTCATGTGTTGCGTTACTTTAAACTCAGGCCTTTCTGGGAAGGCAGCAGTAGCAGAACTGAGGAACTTCAGTGACCCCATGAAAGGCTGACACGGTCCCCACTCGTAGGGAAGCCTGTCAGCTTCTCCAGCAAGTGAGGAATCCAGCCTGAGCACACCCAGAGCTGCTGGAACAGGCGGGATTGGATCTGGGACACCAGCAGCAGGGTTATTGTGACTCAGGATCAGGGCTGCTCTGCATCCCTGGCTCCCTCCCCACATTCCCGTGGCATCGCCGCACATGGACAAGGCTCATCCAGCCTTGTAAGCCCACCAAGGCTGCCACCGCGTGACAGACTTGACACGGACAATGCTTTGGTAGATACTGACAACCAAAGGGGAAAATACCCCGAACCAGCTTTGATCACTTGGCTTTGCAGGGCCAAGGTCTGATGTGCCCTGTGGGAGGCGTCCCTGGATGTCAGGCAGCAGGTACCACCTCGGAGGTGACCAACGGGAGGAGTCAGAGACAAAGGAATGATGGTCCTTCGAGGTGAAGCACCCAGTTCTCAAACTGAGCCATTAGGAAGGAGAAACAGTGATGACCCATCAGAAAAAAAAAACAGAATTCAGTGCAGTGGTTCATGCTTTAACCCTTTGAAGCGTGAATGGAGTGAGAGTAACCCATCAAAACCCGCAGCAGGAGGGGCCCAGCCTCAGGTCTGAGACGTGGCTCAGCCCCAGAACGTGGTCAGGTCCTGCTGGACTCTCAGGCCCGCTGACACTCCTCCATCTGAGCAGCTTCTGTCCTCGGGTTCGTTGTCCTTGCATGCAGGAAGTGCAACAGCCACCTCCTCACTTCCAAGGGCTCCCCGTGCACTTTGGACAGCACAGAGCAGCCTGGGGCCCTGGCTGAGGAAGGGTTTCATACTGGAGACATGAGCTGCCTCACATTTATGCCTCCTGCTCCCCAAGTCCACCTCACTGCTGCCAGGTAACAGACAGAGAGCAGATTCCCAAAGCAGATTTGTCTTGGGCAGGGCTAAAGCTCAGTGCTGGAATTCAAATTATAGAGGAGCCCATTATCGTCTGAGTGGGATGAGGCACAGGCCAACCAGAAAGCGAAAATTAGTCTAATGGCAGGAAAAGTGTTTTCATTAGAGAAATGCTTCTAGGAGAGAAGATGGGCTGAAATGAGCTGGAGGGTTTGAAAGCCTGTTTCAAATTTATTCAGCTTTCTTGGATCACTTATTTTTTTCCGGCTCTATCACATCACTAGAACAATGGGGTTTAATTTTCTTTTTCATATTTTTTTTTTACATATCGTTTTCTTACTTATTTCCCTGACTTTTATGAAATTGGTTCTGTAACTGAACGTGGCAGGTCACATTTTTCCCTTGGCAACCAGCCCAGGACTGGACTCTGCACATGTTTTGGAGCTGAGGAGGTGTCTGTGTCCAGTTTTCATCCCAGCACTTCTCTCCAGTAACTTCTCCAGCACTGATGCCAAAGCTCGCTATTGAACTGCATCCATGGTAATTAATTCTAATTTTAGTGCCACCTCTTTTTGACCACCAATAAATCCATGTTGCTTTGTGCTCCAGAGCTGGGATATGTTCCAGCATGACAGAATTTGGCATTTTAAAACCATTTCTGTACCTCCACCCCAGCTGTCAGTAACCTCCATATGTTTGGCAGATATAAAAAAATCTACCTGTGTGCTTTAGGGTTAGGTAAAGCCTGGGGATGGCAATTCCAGCAGCAATTCCCTGCCTGGAACTGCAGGCACTACAGGCCAGCAATGGCATTTGCTATGGAAATGGCTCTCTGTGCAGAAGGAACACGAGCTGGGTGTCATCACAATGAGCTGGAATTCTTCAAGGGATCAGCCACTGGAAATGGCAATTCTGCTTCAAAAAACCACCCTCGCTGAAAATCCTTCACTCGCTCCTTATGTGGCTTTTATACCAAGGCAAAATTTTAATTCTAATAGCTAGACACCCCTTCTTTTCTTCTTTGGAGATCAGTAATACAGAAAGATTGTTCTATTAGTCTGCAGGCTGGTGTCTAACCATTCCTCAGACGTTTTCTAATCTAATTGTATTTCAAAGAGCTGCCAAAAATATGAATTTTATTTAATTCAAGTAAGAGATCTATGGATCCTAAACTATGCCTTGCTCTGAATCCTTCTGTGGTGACAGCGATTGCCTGCTGCTTTTGTGGTAGGCAGCACCCACCTGAAATTTGGGGTTATTCCTGAGGAAACTGCTACAGCTGGTGTCAGGCCAAGCTGACATGGTTTCAGCTTCCATATCCTCAGGCACCGTCCAATTAGAGTCAGGCAGAGAAGACTTGCACTAATTTGAAATACAAACCAATAAATAACTGGGTCTGAGTGGGGGGAGCTCAGCCTACTTACAGCAGCGAGCACTTGTCATGCTCAGCTCATCTAAAGGCTGCACAGCCCCCTGGCCCTGGGGGCCAGCAGGGGGGTCCCGGCCTCTCCTGCTGCCCTGGTCCAGCTGGGATCCTCCAGGGCAGAGGAAGGATGCTGCCTGGTACCTCAGAAGGACAGGGATCTGGATCATACAGTAAGAACACAAAGCACAGTAAAAGTATAATTGTATGAAACACTGAAGGCAGACTTAGAGCGTGATACTTGTCCCACTTACACACATTTCCAACCTAAGTCACTGCTCTGTAAACACAATTTTGATTAATCCCACTGAGGATTCTCTCCCTCTGATATCTATTCTGCAGCTTGCTATGATATTCCAAACAAACCCTCAGAGCTGGTGTATTTATATGAGAAAAGCTCAATTATTTATTGTGCTCAGTCCCTACCTCACCTACTTTGGTAAATGAAAACCCAAAATATCTGACACTACGAACCCCTCCTTTTCTGAGCTGCACATTCCAGAGCAGCTGTTGAACTCGTCGCACCTGACACCCATCATGATGAACAAGCAAATCTTTCTCCGTTTTGTCTTTTCCATCCAAAACACCAGCATGTGACGAGGCCAGGAGTGAGAAATGCTGCTGATAATTGGTACAGGGTTTGCAACGAGGGCTTTGGCTCGGGAAGGCTTTAGTTCAGTTTCCCACCCCATGCTGCCCTGAGGAGATGACATGAACCGGGTGGGCAGTGGGCACACACCCCTGAGTTTGGTTCTAGCTCTGAGGATCTTCCTGGGGAGCTCAAAGGCATCCTACCCCTGCCCAGGGCACCTGGAACAATGGAATTTCACAGAGATAAACCACCTCACAGAATCCCAGCACGGGCCAGGCTGAAGGGAGCACAGTGGGCATCTGCTGCCACCTCCCTGCTCCAGCAGGGCCATCCCAGGGCACAGGAGTGTGGCCACACAGCTCTGGAATATCCCCAGGGAGCAGACTCCAGCCCCTCTCTGGTCTCTGTTCAGGGCTGGGCACTGCCCAGGGCAGAAGTTGTGCCTCCAGTGCAGGGGGAATTCCTGGGCTCAGTCCCTGCCCGTTCCTCTGGTGCCATTCCCACATGCTGCATTCTCCTGGCAGCATGAGGAGAACGCTGCCGTCATTGTTGTAAAGAAAAGTCTTTGTTTCCAAAGTATAATCAAAATTGAAACATCTGCAAATTAATAAATGCTCTAATTAATATGCTTTTAAATCACTGCATGCTGGGCTGTTATAAGCTTTGCATTTGTGGGAGGTTACCCAGGCAGGTCTCATTAAAGTGGAAATCAAACCTTCATCTCCAACCTGCCACCACAGCATCACCCTCTCTCTGATTTAGCTATTCATGGAATAAAAACCTTCCTCTGGAACACCAGGAAAGACATTTTCTTTGAACCTGTTTGGAGCTTCTTGTAAACTGAAGAACGTTCAATCCCTCCTGTTTTCTGAGAAATAACAGCACTTCATGCCATGAGAGAGATGGAGGTGACCAGGGTTAACAAACACTCAGGTGATAGAATAAAATGAATCAGGGGCATGGTTTTGTCTCTATCAAAAGAGATCTGATCCTTCTGCAAAAGGACAACAGCTTCATTTGAAGCTGTTTATTTCAGACAAAAATTATCCAGATATGCTCAAAGTCTCCTTCTTCCCCAACTTCCTTTTGCAAGTAAAAAGGGGTGAGGATGATGCTGGGCCAGAGTTTTAGAAGTCTAAATTGAGGTAAATATTTCAATGTATGCAATTTTAGGCAAAACGGCAGTTTGCAGCGTAACCTCTGCTCCCTATCCTTACCTGGAGGAAATGGTCTGGCACAGGTCTTGAGGGGAAAAAAATACAGATTGCTGTGAATTTGAGATTAAATATGCGTTTAGCAAAGAAAACTACAAAAGAAGACTCATTGAGCAAGAGAGCTTCCAGAGCCAAGCACTTTTCCCCTAGGTTGGAACTTGGGCATCCTGAACTGACACCAATCTCTGCTTCCCTTCGTGCCATAAAGGATCCCAGAATCATTTCCCCAGATTCCTCCTCCCTGGTAAGATGGGGAAAACCTCCCTCAGTTTTACTAATCCGTGTACAGCAGCGTTTATAAAGCCATGTACAACGCACGGAGAGGTCCCACGGTGCTGGTAGCAAAGGGCTCGCAGGATTATTTTAAGGTATTACCTTAAAGAAAGCGTTTTTAACAATATTCACTGTCCCCTGGATGGAAATTCTGAGGCAATTTCAGCCCAGTGGATCTGGGTCTTTGCTGAACCTTCTCCAAGGCCTGGTTTATGCAGTGGACCATGAAGACAGGGAATGTCTCATTCCACTGTACTAAATCCCTCCTGGTTTTGAAGTGAGCTGCATAATTTGGGGCTGCAGGACCAAGCCAGGGCGAGGGTCCCAGCTCCCCAAGAGATTTGAACATGCACGGGAATTAAGTGTTTGCATGAAACCTTCGTGCACCTAATTTTGCAAAAAATATCTGTATTTTTGCAGCACTGCTGAAAAGTAAATAAATACTGTGACCATACTGTAATACCAGAGGCTTTAGATACGTCATGGCACAGCTGTGAGCTGACCCATTTTGAGGCCTCTAAAGCTAAAACTGCTTGGCAAAGAGGCAGAAACGTGTGCAGACATATCCTGCAGCAAAGAAACAGAGTGACCCTGATAAAAAATATCTGAGAGCCAGCAGCACAGGCTGAGATGCAGCCCTGGCGGCAGGGGACGAGTGGGTGCAGCAGCACGGTCAGCACAGGGGTTGTGACTGCAGGCTGCAAAGGCAGACCAGGCTCAACACTCCTCGCCCTGTGGAGCTGCCCAGGGCAGGGCTGGAATCGCTGTCCCTGGAAGTGTCCAAAGCCACGTGGATGTGGCACCTGGGGACGAGGGCCGGTGGTGGCCTTGGCAGTGCTGGGGGAACGGCTGGACTCGGTCCTAGAACCACGGAGGCTGGGAAAGCCCTCTGTGATTCTGCTTTTCCTGTAGCTTGGGTTTTCTTTGTGAGCTCTTACCCTGCTGCAGGGTCACATCATCCAGGATAATCCACGGCACTGCACCAGCACACTTCCCTTTCCCTGGGGCTCAGTGCTAGAAACTGAAATCCCAGCGACTCCAAACCAGTCCTTCCTGCTGGATCACACCAGGGTCGTTGGCCTTGCAGAAACACAAAGCTCCTGGGCCAAGGAGCAAAGAAATACACACACAGATATATGTAAATAAATATAGGGAACAGGCTCCCCAGGGAACGGGCACGGCCCCGAGGCTGCCAGAGCTCCGGGAGCGTTTGGACAGCGCTGCCAGGGATGCACAGGGTGGGATTGCTGGGGGGTCTGGGCAGGGCCAGGGGTGGGACTGGATGATCCTTGGGGTTCCCCTCCAGCCCAGGAGATTCTGGGATTCTATGATATTTAATGTCCAGTGAAGAATCATCAGTGGTGAAGGATCTGAGCCAGCGTGATTAAAGCATCTGCTGGAGCTGGACACCGGGCTGGCCCCAGCACTCAGCCCATTGGGAAGGCAGGATCCCTGTCCCAGGTTGGACAGCTCCGGGTGCTGCCAGCCCAGGAGCTGCTCTGCTGATCCCGAGTCCCACAGGGCCGGCTCTGATCCCCCTGCTGGACTCAGCTCACTGAGCTCTTCCTTCCACACACCCTTAAGCCATTAACCCCGCCGTGAATACGTGCTTAGAGTCTAACAACTCTTCCTGATCTGGTCTCTTCCATTACTAAAGCTGGAAATTAATGAACAGGAACCTCTGCCACCATCGCGGCGTGCTCTGCCACGGGAGCTCATCCCAGCACAGGCACCACGGACAGCTCCTCAGAAACAGGCACAGGACTGGTGGAGCTCAGCCCAGAGCCTCGCACCTGCTCTGTGCACGGCTCACACAACCCACCAGAACCACCCCGACTGACTGAATGGCTCCCCCAGGCCCCACGGAGCATCGCTGATCCACGGCCCAGGGAGACTAAACATTCCTCCCTGTTCCCTCTCAGGAAGACTAGATATTCCTCGTGGATTTCGCTAAGGAAGCAGCTGCCCTTCCTTCCCCAGAAGCTGTTCCCATTTGGAGACGGCTGCCAGCAGGACCAGGCCGTGAGGAGACACCTCCTTTGAGGAGCTTTATCAGAGAGCAGTGAAGGGGCTCTTGGAAAAAGGGCTTTTTGGAGGAATTGAGAGGATACAGGTGGCAGAGGTGTCCATCACACAGCTCTCTGCCAGCAAAGACAAGGCCATTCCAACCTCAGCACATTCCCAGGAGCCAAGGGTTTGGTCACCAGTGGAAGTGCTCATGAGACACTCACAAAAGGCAGCCTGGGAAAGGGGACGCAGCTTTTGGGGTTAAACCAGGCAAAACCCAAGAGCTGCATCTTCCTCTTCGAGCACAATGGAGAGGGGAGAGCTGAAAGCCTCTGTGAGCTGAGGCAGCAGTCTTTAAGGCTGAACCATCACGGTGACACATCCCAGCCTCAAATCCTCCTGGCACAAGGAAGCAAAAGCCCTGGAAGCACCAGAGATGCAGCAGCTCCTGCCCTGTCCTGTCCTGGAGACACTGGGCCCGACACAACACTCGTGAGGGAATTGCCTTCCCATCCTGCAGCAATCCCAGCTCCTTCTCCCCAGTTTCACACAAGTGTCCCATCAGGAGCAGGGTGCCAGGCGTGCTCTTCCACACATCCTTCGGCCGGGAGGAGCATTCCTTGGAAATCAGATTGCTGCTGTTTGTTCTGCTTTCCCACGAGTGGCTCAGTTGGATCCCAGAGCAACAAATATTTTGTTCCAACCTCAAGGTTTTTCTCAGCAGCCTTTCACAAACAGTTCAGGCACCAGCAGGGCTGGCTGGGCCTTGAACACAAACCCTTATCCCAGTCAGCTGCCCCAAGGAGGCACTGATTTCACAGCACCACCTGCATTTTCCTCACAGCTCACACCAGGAATGCAGGATTTCCTTGGGATCACAGCCCCGCTTCTGCCTCACACACACAGGCAAGCTGTGGCACCATTGCCCAGCTTACTACATTGAAATATTAATTTTGAAGCTGAAAAGCAGAAGGTCCTCGGAGAAGGTCTGAGGCTTTACCTGGACCGTGACCAGTGTTGCTGTTAATACTACCCAGAGGGGCCCAAAACATATCCAGGTGATCCCTGTGGCTTCCAACAGCCTCAGAACACCTGAGTGAGTCTCACTGCCCTTGGCAGCAACCTCAAAATCACATCCAGGCGGATGAGCACCAGCGTTTGGCACAGTGGCCACATCCTGGTCCCAGTGGCTCAGGAATTGCTTCCATGAAAGCAGAACTAATTCAAGCCCACACACACTTATTTAGAGAGATGTGGCAATGTCCGTGCAAGTCCACAAAGCTGATCCTACCTAACAGTGGGAAAACTGCAAATGAACATCCTCTGATTTGATACAGACACTCAATCAAACGATCCTCATCCTCTAAAGGAAAATTTCCTGGCTGGTTTCTCCATCACAAGGCTTCCACTTCGCAGCACTACAGACTGCTGGGTCCAGAGGGAGGAATGTTTTTCTCAGTCTATCGCTGCACTATCTGCAAACCCACGTTCACAGTGCTCAGGTGGCTCTGAGAAAACACAGCGAGATGTGACAGAGACAGCAGGAACACAGCTTTACCCCAACAACACCTGGGATATTTCCCACGAGCAAAACTTGAACTTTCTCTCATGTTTTAAATGTCTGTGAATATGTAACAAAAAGCATTCTTGGGAAAATTTCACTGATTTTTTACACCATTTTTCTTTTAATCCTTACATTACAGCAACAAGGAAAAATTGAATATTAAATTATTTTCTTTGTTTTGCCTTTACTGAAGGATAGGAGAGAGGGAGACTCCTCCCAGTAACATTCCAGGTTACTGCAGAGCTAATCCCAGTTAAAAGCAGCAGGTAGACGAGGCTGCACTTTCCTGGACAAGAGCTGCAGGAAAAATCCTTAGAGAATTTTGCTATATTTGCTATCAGCCAAAAACAGTGAAAAGTGCTTCTCCTGCCTTGCAAGAGTTTGGTATCTAAATGGTTTTCTTCATCCTAAAATTACCCTACTGATTTTTTGCATCAGCATTTAGATTGCTGGGGTTTTGTCTACCCATGTTTTCAGCCTCAAAATTAATATTTCAGCGTAGTGAGTTTGGGCAGTGGTGCACAGGACTACAGAAAAGCAGTAACACTGAAGGACTCCAGAGCTCCAAGCCCCTGTGATCCTGAAATGACTCATTCCCAGTGCCAGAGCTCCTCAAAATCCTTCAGAACCTCTGAGCTCTGGCTGGATGGTTTATGACAGTGGGATTTACAACACTTGGCTCCAGGATATCAGGCCACTTATTCACCGTAAGAGAAATTTAGGAGCTGCTCAACACCTGACAGTAGCAGCATAGAACAATTTAAGAGAATGAAAGACAATTTCTGTATTTAATTAAGAACCATCCAGGCAGTTGAGAATTGCACAATACCAGAAGATCAGTGGTGAATTTTGTATCTCATCCTCTGCAAAGAACAACGCGGCCTTTGCAAAGACCACAAATAGTTAAATTTAACATAGGACAAAAAAATATGGCCTTTTTCATAATTTCTACATTCAGTCCCAAGTGTTACCCATTTCATGTAGTTATAGGAACGTTATTTTTATGCATTAAGATTGAGCTACCCAGAAATAAAATCTATTTTCCATGGGAGAACCAACAAAAGCCGTGTCCTGCTGAACCCTACACGTGGCTTTGCCCTGCCCACATCTCAATACCATCTCCATAAAACCAAACCTTCACCTTTGCTGCTTTTACAACCAGCTTCTTTCAGTCACATCCTTTACATTCTCAGCTTTACAGCAGCAGCTTCCAGGGTTGCTGGGTCATTCTGCACAACCTTCCCCGTGGCTGGATGTGAGACAAGGAAATAATTTGGTTGCAAAGTCTCTCTCTTGCTGGAGTCCTGAAGCCTATTAAAGCCGTGTCTCAGGGAGGGAGAACACGTTCTCTGCAGAATTCTTTGGAACTCAGAGCAGTTTCAATGTTGTGCTATTAAAATCTGTATTATAATAAAGGTCAAGCCTCATTTTAATGCCACGAGCAGGTGGTGATGTCCACATTGTGCTCCACACACAGCAGGTCACTCATTAACACCCCACCACCCCTCAGCCCTGTGCTAACAAGGCCAGCCTGGAGCATTAACTATGTCTGGAACAGCTTTTCAAGCACGTGCCCCACCAACTGTACATGAAATATCTCAGTATGCACTGGTTCATTTAAGACAGAAAAATTGCACTGGTGCCACCATTCAACATCACCGAGTTAATTTTCTGTGGGGTTTTTTTTAGATATAGAGACCATTTCTCCTCCTAACATGCCTAAATGTGAGAAATAGTGCTGCAGCAGCTGAAACCTTAACGCATAAATACAGACTGTTTTCCTTAAATATGCACTTAGGTTGTTTTCTAGACAATTAAACTGCTCAGAGGAAAGTATCAGCTGAAGAGAGCAAATATTTGAATGATATTCAGTGCAAAAAATGATGACTAACAGAAGAGAATGGTGTAATTTCAAGAGCTGTACTTTATAATCATCATTTTGAGCAGAGCAGGGAACAGTGCTACAAACCACGGGGTACAAACCCAGCATTGCTGCAATCAGCTCCTGCTGTGTCACAGGGATTCTGTAGCCTGGTGTAGTTGACAAGTTTTTTAATCATTCTGCCCATTTAGAAAAAAAAAAACCAAACAACCAAAACAGTTTATTACTACTGCTGTTGCAGGATTTGTAGCCATGAATGCACCACTCCAAGGGTGGGGAGGCCCTGGCACAGACTCCCAGAGCAGCTGTGGCTGCCCCTGGATCCCTGGCAGTGTCCAAGGCCAGGCTGGACAGGGCTGGGAGCACCCTGGCATGGTGGAAGGTGTCCCTGCCAAGGCAGGGGTGGCACTGGATGAGTTTTAAGGTCCCTTCCCACCCAAACCATTCCACGGACACTGCCTCCAGCTCTTCCTGCATCTCTGTCCTGCTCTTTGGCTGGCTTTGGCACACTCCCCATGGGAGATGAACCACTTCAGTGGTCATCTCTCCTCCCGGACCTCAGTCCAGTGTCAGAACACACTCCCAGGGCTCTGCAGCCACCACCACCCCATGGCTTTGCTCAGGGGAACGCTGCCCTGGGTGCTGCCACACCAACCAGCCTCAAAGGGCGAATCCCAGGGGAGTGCAGAACGTGCCGTGAGACCCGTTCTGAGATGTGGCATCTTCAGAAAGAGGTGAGGCAAGCCCGAGGGGGATGGAGACCATCCGTGAGAGGAGGCTTGCTGCAAGGGACAGAGCAGCACGGGAGGAGAGCTCCTGACCTGCCCTTCAATCCTGGGAAAGGCTGGCTCGCCTCCTGTGGGCTGTCTCTGCCTCACACACAAACCCTGCTAGGCTGCTGGAATTTTTCAGTGATGCCCAAGTGCTGCCTTCCAGGGGCTCAGCCCCTTTCCAGAGGCACCCGCGGGTGGAACAGCTGGAGTCTGGCTGCTGGACACTGGGAGAAAGGGCTCAGGAACCACACGGCTGAAGGGTCATTTCCCCTTCTCAGGGCTCTTTATTAGGGTCTCATCCAAGAGCATCCTCCCCATGACCATGGGAACTGACAGCCCAGCCCTGAGTCTGGTGTAAAACACTTCGGGCACATCAAACTCCAATGCCCCAATGGGACTGCACAAAACTGAACAGGAGCGATTCGTGGTGCCTGGCTGCAAACTGCAATAAGAGCCTTTAAAACATCCCTTCCATCCCCACCAGCTGAAGAATCCCTCACCCAGGCAGGCAGCAGACTCCTCATGCATAATTTAAGAGCCTCATCCAGTTTCCAGCAAGTCAATGAGAAATCTCCTACAAACCTTAATGCCAGGTGAACGGTGCCACAGGGAGCAGCTGGTGCTGGGAGCCCGGCAAGGTGAGCTGAGCTACCCGAGCTACACATTTAAAGCAAAAGCAGCAAAAAAAAAAAAAATTAACCCAAATCATTCTATAGAGCAAACAGAAAAAATACTTCCAAGGATTATAGTTTTGTGTTTCAAGTGACTGAAGGGGTTTTTATGACATTGCAGGACTTCTGGAGGGGAGCAGTGGCACAGCTGAGTAGGGATGCTCAGGGCAGGGATGCTGCTGGCACAGGACTGAGAATCTCCAGGGAATTTGTCAAAAAGGTGAAGATGCTTGTGCCACCCAGATCACACCAAACACAACCTCAGCCATCAGAGTTTTGCTGCTTTTTCTAATTTGAAACAAAACAAAACCAAAAACCGCACACAAAACCGACCCACCAACAAAGACAAAAAAAAAGAGCAAGAAGAAAACCTAAGTTAGAAGCTTTTTTATCCCAGTTACAGTATTAATTTGAAGGAGGGGAATGAGGAGGAAGGGGAACAGAACAATTTCTTGGCACATGAAGTGGCTGTTTCCTGCCAAGCAAAATTCTGCCTTCCCACTGCACTGCCCAGGCACTCAGTGCTGCCCCTGCACTCTCAGATCCTGCCCTGAACTCCAGCATTTGCCAGCGCTCAGCCAATTTGACACACCAGGCTCCCTGCAGAGCAGACAGCTTTGATAACATATTTTAAAGGCTCAAAAAGGAGAAAATGCCACTTATGCTGCTTTCCCTTCCCATTGCTGGGGACACCAGCCCTGTTTCTCTGGCAGGGACTCTCAGGCACTGGTTTTTAAGGAGCAGTGCCAGGTTGGAACTTCAGTCAAAAGGGCCGTCTCAGACACATCTGTGGAGTAATCTCAGTGTAAGTCCACACTTGCTGGAGCAAATCAGCCCTCAGATCCCTCAAATATTTCAATACCTTCTTGGATTTGGGTTTCTCAGAGGCCTAAGGAAATCAAATCCTTCAGGAGCATGCCAGCTCTGCCCTCCTCCAGCGTATGTCTCGTGAAGCAGGAGGAGATGCTTGGCCTAATTCCACTTTTATACCATTCCATCCCACACCTCATTTGCACAAGCTCTCAGCAGTGCTTGAAAAATTCCATCAAAGAAAAAGATACGCAGTGTTTCACATAATAATTTGTGTGTTAAAGTGGAAGACGAAACCCTTTTTGCCTCACGGCTTGCCTGAAAGCAAGTGAAGTTTCTGCCACGCTAGCAATTAACCACTCGTTTCCAAAAGCAGCAACAAGTCCTCCCCAGCATCTCCCAGTGTATTTCCACCTCACCAACCCAACTACAGGCACAGATCTCTCACGGAGCTCACTTCTGTGATGATACAGTGGTTTTAAAGATAAATGCATGTTCAAGTACTCAGGGCTGCACTGAATTATCCATCAGCTCTCCCAAGGATTCCTCAGCGAGCAGCTTCCTCCTCGCAGCAGAGCTCATCCCAGCCAGGACTGCGAGGGGATGATCTGGAACAGTTAAACCAGCTCTTAATCAGCTCTTAAATCAGCTCCTCCAGACCCCACGAGCTCCTCCAAACCCGACAGAAGCCCAGTCAAGGGTCTCTGACCACCTCTGCAAGGCCTTGGGGTAAATCCACAGTTTGTGTGCAGAGTGTCTACACGGACAGTCAGCACAAAGCACGGAGTATTTTGCTGTAAATTCAAGTTTGAACATGTCTGAACAGCTCTGTAAAACGCAGGAGGTAGAGCAGGCCCACCTGGACAGGTAAAAACCAGCAAACAAGGGAGACATTCGCTAAGGGCAACACTGATTTTCTTGTGTCTCCGGAGAGGAAAGGGAATTTCAGCAGGCAGCAGCCTGTGAATGTACCTGGAAATTGCATCTCCATCAGAAAGCAAATTACTTCTAAGCTTATTTCTTAAATATAGTGCAGATTTAGGTGTTGGCCACATCTTTTACTGCTATATGCTGTGGAAAGATTCCTGCAAACCATATTAGAAGCGTTTACCCAGTTTTTATTGCTTAAAAATATGATTTAAACAAAAGCAACAGAGAAAATGGAAAGGTTATTGAAGACATCTGAGTCTTGAGTATTAGTTTTCTTACACAATTTCTGGCATACTTTCATTTTCTTAATCTTATTGAAAGTACAGTAAACACATTTCAGATAACAGCTTTTCCTATGGAATTACAGCTGTTCCTTCACTTTAAAAACAGGACCTTTAGATATAATTTAAAACATTATTACTAGCATTCTTTTATTCATAATGAAACTGATAACATTAAGATTTTACATGTTCATTCTACTGTTTACTAGCTGTTCCACATGACTAATAACTTCTATTTTCTACGTAAAGCACAGCAGCTTTCTGGGCTCTTCATGCACTGTGCTCAGCTTCAGTATCATGAACGTGATTTCTTGAAAAGAAAAATAAAACAAATGGTGCTCAAAACTACTCCCCCAACCCGACAATATTCCCACCACGTGAATATTAAAGAAAAAAGAACTTTTTGGGACAGATTAGGAATCGGAATGAGTTGAAATAAAAATATGATGTTATTCATCCAGTTCTGTAAGGAGCTGCCTACAGCACCAAAACCATCCTGATGGCAGGACACCCCACCCGGATCTTTCCCAAATCCCAGCCCAGCTCCCATGGCTACAACAGCAATTCCTTCCACTTTGCAGAAAACGGGAAAAGCAGGGGGAAAGGGCTGGCACAGCCAGTACACAATGACACTAAGAAGCCACTTCACATATTCCAGCATCAGTCTTGCACCATCTACTCAGCATTTCAAAGTGGGAACCGCTCTGCTGTGATGTTTTCAGACTGCGCTTTTCAAAGCGGCACATCTGAGTTTCTACGAGCAGGAGCTTGCACTGAACCAGGTTCTTCACCAAGGTGTAAACACATTTCCCCCTCCCACATCCAGTTCTGTAACAGGACACCACCCAGCAGCATCATCAGCCTTACCGACTCAACAGGGAGCTCTGGGATCCTGAGATGGGAATTAATTATTCACAAACAAGTCCTTGTTAACTAAAGCCGTTATTACCCACTTACACTGGAGAGCTGGGGTTTAATAAGCAGTGTAAGCAATGCAAATGGAAAATTACTCGGAGATAGCTCCACTCTGAGAGCTGCTTCCCGAGCCAGCCCAGCCCAGCTCCTGGCAGGACACACATTAAGGGAGGTTTTCCCAAACCCACCCAGTGAGGGCTGCAGAGGCACTTTCACAAGGATTTCTCACTCCACGGAAAATCAGAACGAGCTCTCTCCATTAAAAATAACCTGCAAAGATCTTCGATGCACCTCTGTGCCCTGAGCAGCCTGGTCCAGGGAAGGTGACCCTGCCCTCGGCACAGGGGGTGTAGGGAGATGAGCTTTGATCCCAAACCAGTCTGGGATTACGACTCAGGAAACAGTTCCTCAGCAAGAAATGCTCATTTAATGATTTCTCAATATAAGTGGTTAATATTCATTCCAAATCTCCAATATGTCACGACTGCCAGCCTCAAAATTTGTTGTTATTAATTAGCAGCTATCACACGACAGACAGGGAACCAGGGACAGATCCCAGTGTTGGATAACGCCCTTTCCACGGCACAGAGAGCAGCATTGTTTCATTATTCATCAGAAGGTGCTGAGGAACACGGGGTGTGATATTTGATCAAGCAGCAAGCTTCTAAAAATATTTTCAGTTCTATTTATTGGGAACTTGCTTCTATTTTTCTCCTTTGCATAAACCACTTGCAAGGCAAGGTGCAACACAGGCCTGCAGCCGGTGTCATAAACATGCCAAGGAAGAAAAAGCTCCAAGCAATTTATGTGGCAGAAATTCCACAGCCTTAAATAGGAAAAGGAGCCCTTTATCCAAACATATTCCCTAGGAAAATAAAGCGAGATTCCCTGCCCTGCCCTTCATTTCTGGAGGTGTTTTCATCTAATTAGGAGTCTGAAGAGTCACTGCTGTGTGTTTTGTGACAGCACTTTGGGATGCCAGCTAGTGAAGGCACACAAGAGAAATTGATTCCTGGGAAAAGAGGGGGGAAAAGAAAAGAGAGGGGAAAAGAAAAGAGGGGGGAAAAGAAAAGAGGGGGGAAAAGAAAAGAGGGGGGAAAAGAAAAGAGGGGGGAAAAGTTGCACCTCCAGCCTTGAGTAAGACCAGAAGGAAATCAGGCAGTGACCAGGATAGATCTGCTCTCTGCCAGCAGCTCTTACAGACCCCTGAGACAGGTTTCTGAAATCCTCAAAGCAGTATTAAACACGGTAACTTGAGCCAAGTCAGAGGAGGAGGGCTTACACGGTACTCCAGCTTAGGTCTCAAAACAAATAGAAAAGCCAGCACAACAGTGCTGATAAATCATTCTGCTGTACCTCCAAAGCACGCCTGCTTCCCCACAAACCACCCACAGTCACCCGAGGGGAGCTCACAGGGAGCAGCCAGGAGTGGTTTTGACACAAGAGCCCTAAATAGCGAGATGTGACAAAACATGATTAAGGAGAACGAGCTGGGCTCCTGCCCCAGCACAGCTGCTGGGTATTTCCAGTAACAGACCACCAGAAAAATCAGAGACCATTTCAAACACAGGGAGGAGCAGCCAGGGCAGGTTTGCAGCCTGGACATCCAGATGATCCCTCGTAACTAATCACAGGAACTGAAAAGGGACAACGAGCTTCCAGCCAAGGTACAGCAAGGAGGAAGAGGCGTTTTCTAGAATGCTATTACAATTCAGTAATAAATAGACATTATTTTATTATCTAGTAACACACAGAACATATGTAACAGATCCATGTTAAGCACATTTAACCCAGCTAGAGCTGTACACCCCTAGGTATCTGTATGATGATCCCAGGGATTTGTTTTTGAAGAGATTTTCTTAGGGACCTACAAATCCATTCATTTTTAGGCTAACGCCACCTCTCTCTTGGCTGCAGACACCCGGAGCTGCCTGCTGCTTGCAAGTGGCCACCTGAGCCTCCACAGACACTTGGAAGATGCTTAATTTTTACTTAATGTTTACACCTAATGAGAAATAGGGAGAAATAAGAATAGGAAGAATAAGACGCTTCAAAGAAATAAACTCTGGCTTGGTTTTTAGACAGTTTCTGAAGTCGTTCCTAAGCCAGTTTAAAGCACCCAAAGTGGCAGTGAATGAATTTTTGCTGCACGGTGCCTTTTTAAGAGTGAAGAACATCCATTACGAAACTATAAAAAGCAGCAATAGCGAACTGTTCCGTGTTTATCTCGTCACCTGACACATCAAAATACCCACTTAGTGTCAGCATAACAGACAGAAGTGTCTACAAAAGCAGAATTTTGCTCTGTGTTAGGAATACTTGTCCTTCTTTCAATGGCAAGTCTCACTAATAGCAAAGACTCTTAATTGTGAGCTCTTTTGGAGTATTTGTGACACTGCAGCCCTTCCTCCCTGTAACGAGAGGAAAGGTGAGATGTGAATGGGATTTAAGTGCAGCTCAGTAAATATTTGGCAACACGCTGCTGTTCCTGATGCATTAAACATCATCACTTCACACCACAGCTCCTCAGAGACTGGTCAGGACTGTCGAGGGACACACTTTGGAAGGGAATTCCTAATGAGCAACCGCATTCCAGCGCTCTCATCCATCTGCTTTCATTAACCTTACACAGGAGATGATTTATTCATCATAAAGATATTAAAATGCACTAAGCCTTCTCTTATCTCGAGGTATTTGTCATTGTTTTGTACAGAAAATGGCACTTATGAGGCTGTTTGAAGCCACCATCACTTCTCTTTAATTGCCGTTTGCAGTTAATTGGCTCCTAGGCGGCTTCCAGGGGAGAGACTCAAAGGGACTGCGGCTGAAGCAGGGCTCTGTGGGGCCACAGGTCTCACCCCAGCAACTGACAGGTGAAATCCCACTTTCCCTCTCCCCCTGCCTTGTGCTTGGTTACCTCCAGCACCTCTCACCCCGGAGCTGGGTCCCAGCCCCCCGTGCTGCTCACACAGCCCCCCTGTCCTCAGGAATCCCAGGACAAAATTCCTAACAAAATTCCTAGTTAAGATCAGGCAAGATTAGTTAAAACCAGCTCGCCAAAACTTTCAATCACAGAGTGGTTTGAGTTGGGAGGGACCTTAAATTTCATTTTGTTCCACGGGCAGGGACACCTCCCACCGTCCCAGGCTGCTCCAAGCCCCAGTGTCCAGCCTGGCCTTGGGCACTGCCAGGGATCCAGGGGCAGCCACAGCTGCTCTGGGCACCCTGTGCCAGGGCCTCCCCACCCTCCCAGGGAACAATTCCTGCCCAATATCCCATCTAAATCTCTCCTCTTTCAGCTTGAAGCCATCCCCCCCTTGTCCAAACCCCATTCTGCGGTCCTCGGTGCGATGGAGCTGATGTGGAAGTTACCTGAGGTCATCTGCTTATCAATAGCCATCAAGGCCAAGTTTATGATTTCCTGCCAATTTGCTTTTCTCTAAACATTTTTCCATCTTCCCACCACGGACACCCTGCACTGTTTCACACTCTACTTATCCCTGTAAGCACAGGCATCTTTCATTATCATAGATATTGAGGTAATAGAATGCTGATATCCTGTGCTATCTTCTTTCCTAATATTAGCCCAGTAAAATTCCTCTTCTGCAGACATAGTTTTAAAATCCTTTTCTTCATTTAATGTGCACACACACACGAAATTCACCTTTTCTTCCTAATTCAAAGTATTTTCTGTTTTGGCCAATCAGCTTTTCTGCTTACTACAGCCTCAGTTTAATCCCTTGGTTAAATTATTGATCAATCAGCTGAATCACAGATATTTTGCAGCACAGGACCCTCCAACAGGATACTCCCAGTACTCCAGGGCAGAGCAAATCTTTAAGTGATTTGTTAATAGCTTTTTGGATTTAGCTGTGAGTTCAGGGACAGAGAAAAAAAAAATAAATTGGAAAGAATATTGGAATTCTTGCCCCGTTGCTGTTCTGGTGGAGCTGTGGAACAGCTTATCCCTCCCTGCCCTTCACACTGCTCTGCCACTTCTTTTTTGTCCTCAGTTTGCAACCCCATCCTCTCTAACCTACCAGAGCCCAGAGGAGATGGAAAAATGTTTTCAGATTATTGGCAATTCTGTGGATTTGAAGCAATTACACTCGGGAGGAGGAGAGAGGGAAGGCTACAAACACCTATTGTTTCAAAATCAGCGTCCTAAAATTCAGCTCCCCTCTCCTCTCACAGCCAGTTCATCCCAAGTGCCCAAAGCAATAAGGAGCTTCAAGATACTTTGGTTCTGATAGCAAGAGATTATCCCAACTATGGTGCTAAAGCTTTTTTTCTAATTAAAAAAACCCCAAAGCCAACCACAAATCAACCCCCAGACAAGCAGATCTCCATGGAGAGTCCTCCCCTGATGCTGTGCTCCCACCTCCGGGGAGCTCCAGGACCAAAGAAATCCAAAGAACTGCTATTTCCAGCTCTTATGGACTCCCTGGGTTATTATTGCTGCTTTTCCACCCTTCAAGGTGGTACGAGCCATTTTCAGCCCAGACCCATCCACACGAATCACGCTACAACCCCAAGCAGGTCATTCCAGCTCCATTACTGGCACCCCAAGTTCTTCCTTAAGCTTTTCACAATAATAAAGACACAGAAAACCAATTTCTTGGGCTGCTGTGGTGGTTTTTTTTCCTTTCCATTTCTACAGCTTTTAGAATCAAAACTTTCTGTCCAGGAGAGCAGCTGGCCAAAGTGTGAGTGTTGAGCTCTCCCTGCCTGTGAGGTGGTTCTCCTGACCAGAGCATTTCTGGGTGTTTGGCTGATTTCTGGGTGTTTTTACCTCAGTGCTTTTCACATTTGCAAGTGCTTGCACGCAAGACAAAGCGAGCAAAGGCCAACAGAAAAACCATTCTGTTTTCAATAGAAATTACTGAGTAAGGTGCTACAACAACACTTTAAAGAAATATTCTAAATCTGGAAACCTAAAAATATCTCTCTGCTTTAAAACCCTTCTGGTTTCATTTCCTGGTGTTCCAAAAAGCAGATCCACATCACACCATCTCCCCACACCCCAATTTTCATCTGGATCTTTACCAGCAGTTCATTTAAGCATCACTTAAGTGCACATTAAGTTTTAATGTGAAAGGTGCTGCGTGTGCACAGCAACTGAAGGGTAATAGCTCTACAACTCCATTTTTTAAACTTGTCCCTCCCCAAAAATGAGCATAAATGACAAGCTGCTGTTTCCTACTGAGAATTATTTACAGCTGCACGGGATCCACGTGGCTTGGACAGATGTTTGTCTGTGACCTCCATCAGACAGGCAGGGGCTCATTTGCTTTCTCAGTGCTTCAGGAAAACAAAGATGCTCCAGCCACAGATGCCACATCACTTGGGGAACTGACAGAAGGAAGGATGAGTTTACTTGGAAATAGCCCGTGGAGGTCAGTGCTGACTGTCCACTGCTGAGTTCTTACATTTAAAGGGAAATTTCCTGCCCATCACACTCTGCACTAAGAGAAAGCAGGACAAAGCAAGAGCTCAGGGTTTATGTGGTAGGAGCCAGAAATTAAAACTCCTCTTTTGCAGATCTGGTTAAGGGCACTTATTTTCTACTTGCATAATTTTATTCCCTAGTATTGCCCACTTGTAGCTGGCACTGAGAACCGACGAGCTTCAGGAATCACATTGTCCTTTCTGAATAAAGAACCAGTAATTAATTTACAGTCTTATTGTACCTTTCCACCCTCCTTTTATTGTTAATTATCCACTGCCTAATAGCCTCCTACATCTTTTCAAGGAGTAGATATCAATTTTGCCACTGGCTAAGCGCAAAAAAAAAAAAAATTAAATAATCAGCTTTTATGACTCTCATCTAATCCTACACCTTTAGGATTGACCTGTTCTGGCTGAGAAACAGCGCCAGGATGTTTGGCCTCCGAGTGCTAATTAAAAAGCTCATTACTGAACCCCATTAATGACCTCCATAAAAGCCTCAGCCGGGGAGTGGCTGTGGTGAGTGGTGAGGGAGGGCAGTGCTGGGGAGGCCTCGAAGGCCACTCGAGTTTGTGTGGGAGCACTTCCCTATTTACTCTTAAAAATGAGGAAGCTGATCCCACCCAACCTTTCAGGATCTGGGGGGTTATTTCAGGTTAGAGTTTCAGCGGGCTAAGGTAAATTAGCACGGGGGTGGCTCCTGGAGGGCACAGGGTAAAGGAGGACTCGCTGAGCACGGTCTGAGAAGCGGTCAGGACTCGGCAGCACTGAAATGGAAACACATCTGGGAAATCTCTGCATTCAAACGCTGCCATCCGAGAGGCTGAAGGTGAGAAGGACAATCCTGTACTGCCTACATTGGGTCTGTAAGTCTGTCTGTCAACAACCTCTCCAAAACAGAGATTGACACTGGGGTGAGGTGAGGTGAGGAGTAACCCTCGAACTTGTCCTCTGGCTTGTCCAGCCTGCCTTGCTCAGCACGTGTTGACACTGCTTCTACTACAAAATGAATTCAAATAAAAAGGAAAGAAAAATATGTTAAGCTCCCACTCTTTTTGCCTACACAGTTCCACTAACAAACACATACATTTGTCTGCATCTGCTGTGGAGCTGAGACAGGAAATTAGAAGAATATTCTTTCAGTGTGATTAAGATACATGGAGTAATACGTCCTTAAATGCCTTAAGAATTCTCAAAAACTTCTTGGAGGCCTTTAAATACTTAAGTCATTGCCTATATTTAACACTGACATAAAACAGGACTGCTTCTCACTAGGACTTAAGTCAACTATTTCTTACAAATCTGGATTTGGAAGGGTGACTTCTGCTCTGACTTTCAAATAGAGGTGAATCTCAAAAAGAGATTGGTTTGGCCTGTAAAGGGAGCTCTATTTGTGTCATCAGTTTTCAGCGCTCTTTGCCTGGTTCCTCGTCAGCATCCCAAAGCACTCCACACAGCGTTTCCCTGCCCTGCAATGTGCACATCCCTCAGCGATGACACCTTTCCCCAGATACTATTCTGTGTTTCTCCAAGGTCCCTGAGCCAGGCAGTTAAAGGGTTCTGAGACCTAAATCCAGCACTCACAATTACTTGTGGAAGTGCAGCACGTTTTAGGGCCACAGGAGTACAAATCCTGTTGCAGTGCACAGCCACAGCTCTTGAAAGACCAAAGCTTATTTACAATAGATGAAATGCAAATCAAAGCAAGGCTCAAACACCCTCCTGGCATTTCCTGGGTGCTCCTTAGTGCTCTGTGGCTGTGCCTCAAGGGCTGCTGTCCCCTCTGCAGTGGCACACGTTGGGCACGGGGTGATTTACCAGCAGCGCTTTGCAAAGCCGCTCCTTTCAAAGCCAAAGGCAGCAGAAATAGATAATGACAAAAAATCAAGAGCTGTAACAGCCCAGGCAAGCCAGGCTTATCTCAGTACACTCTGAGCACATAATAAATGACAACGGGCGAGCTGCAATCCTCATCTTCGTTGCAGAGTGGAAGCTTCCCTCAATTTATGCATCAAAGCAGAAGGGTTATGAGAAGGCCAGCGGCTGAAATGAATTCTTGCTGGATTTCTGATATTTGCTTGAGCACAAAGGGACGGTTTTTACCCAAAACACAATAATGGTAAGTCATCTTAATTCGTGCACATGATGGGTTTGCAGCATCCAGCAAGGGAGGATGTGATTGATTTGAGTTCAAGGCTCATTTTAACAAGCAATACGCTCCGATCTTTACCACTCCTAACCATCACATTTACTGTACAATAAACAAAAATAACTGAAGGAACTGAATGCCTGAGGATACCCAGAGAACATTTGCTAGCTGTGCTCTTGGAACACTTCAAAACATGGCTCTTGAGTATGTGATTCATCGCTACTGCACCATGCACAAGGCAGGGTGAAGAGAACTTGACTAGGAGCAAGTCAGTTCCTACTTACCTTCTACAGACTTCCTACCAGTTGCATGGTAAATGTACAGAATATTTCGGGCACCTCTATTAATTTTCGCTCCAATCTCTATTTTTGTGTACAGATACTGCTTCTTGCGTTAAAATTCAGAGGAGGAAATCTTACTCCCCTGGTACAGTTAATTATTATAAATAAATTACAGGGGTATCCCAAGTAACGTGTTTGATTTAATCAACGAAAAGTTAATGAGGCCAAATTGATGCAGAAGTTAGGCAAGACTAAGCTGCCAGGGATTTAAAGATCTGTTCAGCTCCTGAGACTGCAGGATCAATACAGGATTTGAGCAGTGAGGGCATCCACTATGGAGACAAGGGAAAGGGCTTCACTTTCTGCTCCTGTCCTCGAGAGAAGACGGCTCAGGATGGGGCAAAGCAGGGAGGCACTAAAGGTTACAGCTTCCACTCAGGAAGTTTTACCAAAGAACTCACAGTTTACAGCCCTCACTAAGCTCTAATAACCAGGATTCTCCAGCAAAGCCTTTCTTTTGCTGCCTCTCGTTCATCTTTGAGAAAGGGCAAGATCTACAGCTTCACTTAAAAACCCAGTTACAACAACATCAGCATAATTTGAAATCAATACAATATTTGGCTGCTACAGTCACAAATACAAATGAAGCTTTAGTCTTGACTCCAAGTATTTATTTGTGGTAACCTGAAATTTTCTTTTTGTCTTTATGTTTTTATTAACACATTCTGTTCTCAGCTTCCCCAACGCACAGCTCACTTCATCTTCCATTTATTGACAATTGCACTTACTGGAACACTTCCAAAAGCATCATTAAAACAGCTCAGATAAGGAACCAGATACCTGAATCACGATTAATTCCTAATCCAAGGATCATTCTTGAGTTACGTGGAGGAATAAAACTACCAAAGATGCAGATTAGAAAAGCGAAAAATAAACAAGGGCCTTGAAAGTTACCAGATGATTTTCACAGATCTGGTTTTTGCTGCGTATTTTCCTGTCGGATGGAATTAATCTAACCATGACCACCTACATAAAGCAGCGAGAGCAGGAAGAAGAACCAGGGAAGTTCTGCCTTTTATTTAAGCTGTCAGCGTGCAGAACACCACAGGAAAATTGCTTTAGCTTCAAGTCCCATCTGTAAGTGTCTCATATATGAATTCTTTTCAAAGAAACAAATTACGTGCAAGGAAGCAGAGACTTTTTTTTTTTTCCACCAGTTCATAGAGGCAACTCCTCAACAGAAGTGCCTGTCTCCTACTCATGATCCCAGCAGTTTGCACATGGATTTCCAATAGCTGGTGCAGACTATTTTCAATGTTCTGCAGAGAAAACTGTGCTGGTTAATTCGGTTCCTGAAGTCAGGTTTTATTCCTGTCCTTACAGGGCTCTGTGACTAACACTGCATCTCCATTACAAAGAAATAAATAAATAGAATAACCACTTTAAACCCATAAGAGAGCTTCAGACCATACCCTGTCCTTCTCTGGAACTGTGCCACAGCTACAGTAGGGTGGAGTTGGACTATGAGGTCCTCGTGGGTCCCTTCCAGCTCAGGATATTCTGTGCCCCAAGTGGTTCTGCCAGACTCGCTGGGTCTCAGTTCTGTTTGCCAGGACTGGGACCCCTCGGGCAGCTGCAGGAGGGGAGAAATGCACATTTCTCTTGCCCACAGCACAGACCAGGGGAAAAGCCCTCGAAGAACATTACAGAGCGCACAGAAAGTCTAAAACACCCCACATTTTCCCTTTCTTTATACTCCCAATTCCAACCCCGAGATTCACCCGGCTTTTCCTCTGAATTCTAATGGAAAGGAACAAAAGCAACCCAAAGAGAATGGCAAAATAACAAAGGAAACTCAAACTACTTCATATATTCAAAAGAGCAATCCCGTGGCCCCGCAAGCCCTTGGCTCCCCCGAGTGAGCTGTGCACACATGTTGCTCATTAAACAGCCTTATCTCACAGATAAGCAGAGCAGCTCCTCCAAGGGCTGGGGATAAAAATGAGCTGCACTGAATTAATGTGAAACCACTTACAAAGCTTTGTCTTTCTGAGATTGCAAATTCAACAACTGCCGGCCCGTCGAGAGAATTCTATGGAGCACAATCAGCACTCGGATCCATAAATTACAGCTGTCTGTTTGCAGTGGAAATCACTTCGGGCAAAACTCTTGCACGTGCTGCTTTACCCACCTGGATGGCATCTAAGATTTAGCGAGACTTGGTTCTGCTTTTCAGTAGGAAAATCAGAATTGCAGCAATTCAGAAGTCGAACTATTAATACAATGCACTGCCTGATGCAAAAACTTCCTCTGCTTGGAAACAGACCTGTGCTTACACAACTCCTGCCAAAAAAAAAACAAATCCATCCCTTTTTCCCTTTAATTCACCTATTCACAATACTCTTGGGCTTCCTTGAGGATTGAGTCTAAGGGAATGGTATTAGGGGGGAAAAACCAGTTTGAGTTCACGCAGGACCTTTTTGTACAGAACACTGGTGGCGGTGTGGCTGTGGCAGAATCACTTGCAGCACCTGAAGCTGAAGTCATGAAACATCACAATAGGCCTGAAGCTTCTCAGTAAGAGATCCAGAAAAACAAAAATCCACACGAAGCACAGGATGACGGGCACCTTTTGAAGACCATCAAACCACAAGCACGTCCCTCCTGCTCGCCAGCACGTGCGGCTACACGTTAGATTTGGAGAAAAGAATCATTTTGGCTGGATTGCCCGAGCACCAGAGCTCAGTCAGCTCAATTCTTGCCTCAAAAAAGCACAACACTACTCTCTTGTTTTCCTTTTTCCAACAGAGGATGTGTAAAACCAATGTAAGGCCCACGCTGCTCCCATTAACACTGTTAACCTCCCAAAATTCTGCTCACAAAACATCCACTACTGCAGCTGCTCAGTGCTGAAGTGTCACTGATTAACCAGCAAAACTGGCACAGTTCCTTTGAAATGTATTAATAATTCTGCACAGCAAGTCAGATAAGTCATTTGAAATACTTGGACCCATTGTTGAGGTGCACACTTGACCCTTTTTGAAAATCGAAGTTTGGAAACACCTGAAATCTGGTACACACAAAATACAAGGCATTCAGTAACACCGGGAAACCTCCAGGTCTAGTTCCACTTACAATCAATTTCCATAATCCCTTTCCCAAAAATCAAGTGCTTTAAACAGTGCCAAGTAATTCTGTTCCACGGGGTGCCATTACACTTGGGGAAAGGCTTTGCTACCCTCAGCTCATTCCTCTTAAGGGCAAAATGGACACAAAGTGAGAAATCTGTGAAATTTGCATTAAAAGAGCTCAAAGAATGACTCACAGCCAACAAAGCACATCCAGGGCCACGTTCTGCTGCTGTAACCATTCAAAATCTGTGATGAGCCCAGCTCAGTGCTGCAGGAGGAGCAGCAAGGAAGGTGCAGGATGTGCTGGTTTCAGAAATACCAGTTTTTAGAGACAGCTGCAAACCTCTGCCTAACCTGGCTGTGTGAGGCAGCATCTCCTCCTCCTCTGGCAAGCTGAGCAAAACCATCCCTTAGCCTTGAACCTCCACCCTTCCCTGCTTCTGTGATTTTATCTAAAGCTAGAATTTAGCATTCCCCTGCCCTAAATATCATCACGTTCCCAAAGTGCTGGTACAGCACACAGATAAATGCAGGGATGCAGCCTAAGTCCCACAGGCAAGACACTGGGACTGAAATAAATAAAAAAACCTGGTTGGCTCTATGTTTCATACAATTTGGGGGGGAAAAAAGGATTTTTTTAACATCGCAAACTTATCGTCGCTGTTAAAGATGACATAGAAGCAGTCCTGACAACTTGATGAATGTATCACTTTCATTCTGAAATTCAGATTAAAGCTTCACCACGGGCAGCTCCACAGCCATGTCAGCTACCAGAAGCTGTTTCCATGTGGTTATTTCTGTTAGCAGCAATAAAATTAATTTAAACTAACATCAGAAGACTCATCAGATTCCACTCTACCAGAGAGGGTCAGCCTGACATTTATGTAAAAATCTATTGGAGGAAAATTTTGGGGGGGGGATTTAATTACTAACAAGTGAGGATTTTGCACATTTTAAGGACTGGTTATAAAAATGTAGCAGACTCATTACGGAATGATTAAAACCAGCCAGAAAAGGCCATTTTTACATATAGACACTGAGTCATTTAGATGGCACAGCAATACATTCCAACTTGAAAATTAGTTTTCCGAGCCTCTCTGTGTTTAATTGCCCAAGCCCGTGCTTTGCAGGTTCTCAGAGAGGAGGCTGAGTCACACAGTTCAAGCAGATTTTCCTGGAGTAAAACAAAGCAAAAAGTTCCCCAGACTTTGCTTCCCGCTGGACTTTCTCCGCTGCTGCATCCCCGCCGTTTGTCAGGGTCTGTTTCACAGCCAATCCTCCCACTCCAGCCAGCACAGAATGAGGCTGATATTCCACAGTTCTCTCCTGCTCTAAAGTAAATTAGGCGATTACTTTTCCACTTAATCTAACGTGCACCTTTACAAGGAATCAGCCTTTCTGTGTGGTCCTCAACAGACACAGCTCCTCACATCCTCCATCTATTACACGCTGGGAAAAAACACACTTTTCTTTTAGTTCAGCTAAATAACTTAGCTGATGTTCTCCCCATAATTAGTACTTCAGCTGCCCTCTTTTCTTTCTTCTTGTTTTTAAATCAACCTTCAGCCTCTTCGCTCTTTCTGGGCCTATTTCATCGCTTTTCCTAGGGCACCACCCCTTTTTGGCAACAGCCTTGGCACCTCTCAGCTCAGGAGGCACGAAAGCCTCTCCTTCCGTGCAGTTTTGTTACAGCTTCCCTCATTTTGTACCTTGTTTCTCCTTTAAAAGCACACAGCTAGGAAGGAACAACTGGAAAGGAACAAAAACCCCAAAGCTGTTGTTTCTGGGCAGGTTTCAGAGGTTGGCTCCTCAGAGCTGCTCCCTGAACCCCTCTGCACCTCACAACCACTCAAACCCTCCAGTCTGGTGATCTTTAAACACACAAAGCCTGAGCAGAGGGAAAAGGAGCATCTGCTGCTAAACCTTGAGACGATCCTGGCAAACTTTGATAGGATACACAGCACACAGACATCTTCATCTTGGCTGTCACGTCCCACCACTAAATATCAAAATGCCTTGTAAAACAAATTGCATTTTCTCCTGGAAACGTGTGAACAAAGACAGCTAATTAAAGCAGCCCGTCACCCTGACAGCTCCACGTTGTATGTGCGCATTACACCTCAGAATGCAAAGAGTTCAAAGCAATCTATCCATTTTCATAGATTTAACAAACACCTCGGCTTGGAAATGACGTGGCATTCACCAAAGTGAGTTTAATACAGTAGTATTATCTTCTGCTTATTTATTATAAGCAGAAAGAATTCTAAGGGCTTGTACAACGGGATAATTCATGACTTTTTGTCACAATGAGAAAGCCAAATTAAAGAAATAAAGTCAAGCTGATTTTTGGTTGTTTTAGTGTGTTATTTGGAATCATATTGCTTTGCTGTGCCAACCTTGTCTCTGCACAGATTCTGTGTTTTCTGCATTTCACAGCACTATAAAACATCTTGTGGATGCAATTTCCTCGTTACAAGCAGCTATAAAGCTACAGAAAGCAAATCCACCAGGGCAATATCCTTAGCAACTGAGCAAGAGTTTAAAATTCCGGGTCATCACTTGTGCTGGAGGTTCCATTCCAGCATGAAAAACACCAGCTGTCCCAAAGCAACCTCTTGGTCAGGAGTCTGATTCCACTCACCCAGCTGGGAGACACCAACATCTTTGGCTGCATCTCAGTTTATTTGGAGTGATCCTTTTGTCTTCAGTGTCAATGGCCCAGAGCCAGTCAATCCTAACCAACACTTTCATTTACTGACCACGCACACAAGCCCTTCTAATTTCCCTCCACATGGCGTCTGTCCAGTTAACTCTGGGACAGGACATTTTATCCCTGGCTTCTCACCTGCTTGTGGCTCCTTGATTTCATGGGGCTGCACAGAACCACCTGGCTGGTCAGCGTTTGGATTTGCTGCAAGCAGGAACCATGATCTCTTCAGAGATTAAGCACTGTTCCCCAGCCTGCCCTGATCATTTCACGTGAGATAATTACAGCTCATCTTCATTTGCCAGAAAGAAAGGAAAACAGCAGAAAGCAAATTAACCACACCATAAAGATGCTGCCTAAACATCGACAGAGCTCAGGGAGGTTTTGCCAGAGACAAGAGCAAAGCTGACCAGGATGTTGTGCAGGCACAAACACAAAAGCACATCCTCAGTGACATTTCACCTCGGAGAAAATGCAGTTTAAGAGGGAGAACAGAAGAGTTACACTGAAAAAGCATTTCAGGAGTGTGGCTCTGCATCCTGCTTGCACTGCCTGCTACTGCACCAGTCTGGTTAAAATCAGGCTGTCAGAAAAGGCTGGAGCTGTCTTGGAGTAGCTCAAGCTCACACTGAGTAACAGAATTAATTCACTGAACAGCCTCAAACCAAGGTGGTATCAGCAGCCCAGGGCTCAGCCCGGCTGCCCTCAGGTCTCTGCAGGAACACAGGGTGCTGATTCCCACCACCACACCCCAGCCAGCTGGAATGTGCCCCATGTGGCACTGCCAGGTCCCAGAGGGGCACCAAGCCCCAGCAGACCCTTCCTCCGAGGTGGGAATGGCCCTGGCAAGGCACATTCCCTCAGTGCCTGCCCCTGGCAGTCCAACACACCCCGACTGAAATATCCCAGGGGATGAAGGTGCCTGGCAGGAGCCAGGGCTGGAGTCCCAACCAGGGGCTGCTTTTCAGGCAGCACCCAACCAGAGCTGAAATCAGCAGCTCTCAGCTGTGCCTGGGCACTGCTCGAACCCCCCGAACGTGCTCTGCAAGGGAAGAGCTCCACTCCCACCAGATGCATCCAGTGATGCCACACACACATCCAGGGGAGCAGCCAAATCCCGCAGGGGGCTCAGGGACGGACAAGAGCGACCACTGAGGCTGAACGTGACCCCACTGCTGTAAACCCACACGCCAGGGGCATTATTTTCAGTTTGCAACAGCTGACCAGCGTTAGTCCTTCCACAGCTTGCCAGCACGTTGGCAGCTCTGCTGGGAGCTAGAACCCCAAGGAATGAATGTGGTGATGCCCACGGGCATCCCACTGCAGCCTTGGGATTTGCTCCAGTCCAGCAGCTGTGCATTACACAGATTCCCAACTGGCCCTGCACGGCCTCGAGCTCGGCTCCACTCCACAGTGATCCTGAATTCTGTCATAAGAAAAAAGCATTTCAGGGGATCTTTAACCCCTTCCTACAGACTTTGGCTTGCTGCTATCTGACTGTTCTGCAGCTCGCCTGTTCTTGGGGACGGTCTGCACACCTGGATTTTAATTCTGCAAGGGAAGGTCCTGCCTTTGCTTTGGGCTTTTACAATAAATAAACACAATGCCTTAAGATGCAACATCCTGGCAGTCCCCAAAACACCCTGCAGGGCACTACGGTGAAGCCACAGGCCACATCATCAACCTTATTATCACTGATCAGTAGTCACACTGCTGGAGAATCAAGGCACCTGCTTAATGGCAATGCTCTAATGAATATGGAACACTTGCAGACTCAAGGATGGAATTTTCACATCTCAGTCCTGTTGAGAGCACTTTTACAAGCTCTACAAGTTTGACTCAGCCACGTTTGCAGAGGTAGGAATAAAAACCACCCCTGAGGTACCAAGTATGAAACACCAAGTGAGTAAGCTGGAAGTATCTGCTGATTACATGAAATTCTGCACATTATCTGAACCTTCCAAGTGCATAATGAGCATTGTAATAACGAGTCAATGAAGGTTCTCCCTGTCAGGCGAAAAAGAGGAGACTGCTAGGAAAGCCAGAACAAGTCCATGGACTTCTACCCAACACAGATGCTGCCCCAAAGCAGGAACTTTGATTGGGAGCACCAGGAACTGATTATAAATCTTTTGTAATGATCCAGACTAATCCCTCACACTCAAACAACACTGGAGACAGAATCATTCAGTAACTTATCCAAGGCAGAAGATCCTTTACTCAAAACACCAGTGGCATGCTAAGCACAACCAATAATGCTCACATCTCAAAAAAAAAAAAATCTATTTCTATTTAATGCTTTTAAATAAAGTATTTTCTTAGAACAAAGACATCAAGAGATGTACACATACCTGAGGCTTCTTGAGCTGTCACCTTCAGACCTGTAAAGTAATACACAAATACTTAGGACACAGTTATTTCCAGGGTTTATAATTCAAAAGCCATGTACTTTCTCAAGCATTCTCTCCCTCTGTACTTCAGTGTGTGTCTCTAGGGCTTGTTGTACTTTTTCTGCTAATAAGGCATTTAGAAAAGAAACATCTGCTTAGGCTTCGAGGAAATCTATTAGAAGTTAAAACCCACATAACAGCTGAAGTCAATAATTGCAATATTAACACAGGTGACACCCTCTGAACCCTCAATAAAGATCTTCCTCAAACATGCACAGAGATTTATTTTCCATCCTTGCAAGTGCAAAGCAACACTGACACTATTCTAGAAGCAGATTATTTTGTACATTTTAATTTTTGTCTTCATCTCTTCTTCACACTTTAGCTGAAAAGGTCACAGGCAAATAGGTCTGGAATCCAGCCTTATCAGAAAGGGCCAAGGTTGGCAAATAAAGGTAATTTAAAATCTTTAAAGCTCACGCTTTTCTGAATTCCAGAAATGTGCAGAAAGGAGGGATAAGATATAATGAGTTACAGAAGCTCCTGAGGGGCAGTTTTTCTTAAGGTGAGATAATTTCATCAATCAAACTTGTAACAAAGCCTCTCCTCTTTCCCCGCTATTTTTTAAGCAAAGAAGCTTAATTCAGGATCATTCACACTGAAAAGGATTTCATCTCCAAGGAGAAACAGGAACATAACATTCCATTTCCATGACCAAACAAAAATCCAGAAGAAAACATAGCACCCTTTGCCCAACTCCTTTCCTCCCTCACTCCCAAAGCTGCCTCCTCGGACAAGGGGAGTTCTTCAGGAACTGAAGAACAGGAACAAGCACAGGCGTTCAACAGACACTGCAACTTCAGAGCAGTTTTCCCAGCACAGAAGTCCCACGAGGTGGAGCTCAGCCCTGCACCCCCGGGAATAATAATGAAAAAATTAATGAACCAGTGTTCAAGTGCCACCTTCCCGCACTGAGCTCCCGGCAAATTCCATCTGGCAGAGCACACACCTTGCGCTGGCAGAGGCGTTCATGTAATTGCTGGTGCTTTCAAGTTCTCAATGCAGGAGACAACTGCATCGTTAATGTCTTAATCCCCTGCCTTTCCTCTGGGCTGGGCTAACGAACTCATCCAACAGGGAAAACCCGTGAGAGCTCAGAGCATTCCCGTGTCACTGGAAGCAGCACCAGCCACCCCAACAGCCGTTCCTGCAACACATTTTATGTCTCTCTAGAATTCCAGAAGCGTTTTCAGTGAGGTGGGGGTGGTCTCCAGCTGATCACCTCCCAGCCCAGCACAGCACAGCACGGTGGCCCACCACCCCTTCTTCATTTTTAGGATTCCCAGAAAAGCTGGGAAATTTTGCAACGGCTAAATTTTCGCTTTCAAGGCTGCGATTCACTTGAGTAAATTCCAAAGAGTTGTTCAGAGCTGGTCAATTTTGCTCAGGGAATGAGTAATTGATGAGCAGGGCTGAATGAACACAGCGCTGAATGAACCCACTACCTGTAGTTTGAAATAAAACATTCGATTTTCCTTAAGCATTCTTTAAAAGGCAGCATTGGGGATCGATATTTCATGTTTCTGCTCACACAGGAAGCATGTGCTGGGCTCTGGGTTAGGTTTTTTTCCTCTTGACCCAGACAAAAGAAATGATACTGGCACTGCTGAGACAAGGAGAAAGGTGAAAAGACTTCTGGCAGTATCTTGCATTATTAATTTCAAGGTAGACCTTAAAGGAAAAGAAAAAGCCCACAATATATAGAATATCTTCTGTGCTGTAGTACTTGGAACAGCAGATTCCATTTAGATATCTGAGTTGTATCAGTGATGAGATAAATGTCAGGCAATGTTCTCCAAGATTTCTCCTCTCAGCCTTGGATGGTTTCCAAAATTTCATCATCTCTAGAACTAAATATTACAATATTACACTCCTATTGAAGCACAAGTTTGTCTTCTTCCTGACCCCAGGAATTTCATTCTCAGTAGGAAATACAGTAGAATACATCCTTTTGGAGATGGTTATAGCCAAGAGAAGCAGAAATGATTTTCCTACCAGCAGTAATTACAGTCATTTCATTGCAAGCAGAGGCCAGGAGGAACAGGTACCTCATAACAAACCTTGAAGCAAAAACCAAATGTAAAGAAAAACAAAAAACCTCAGTACTTGAGATTTACGGGAGGCTGCAAACCAAAGTGACCATTAAAATCCTGAGGGATTTTTGAGTTTAACTAAGTAATGCCATCACCCCCTGTCAGTCCATATCCAAAACATGGATATTTCAGAAAACAGCTCCACTCACGCTACCAGAATGATTTATCTTTGTCACCACTGTCCTCCTGTAAACACCCCATGCAGGAGAACAACAAACCAACTGTTTTGGCTTCCAGCTGCTCACTTGGTTGGTGATTTTCCAACAAACAATCCTTGGTGGGAGGTGTCAGCTCCTAAAAACTGGAAGGCGTTTACAGGAATAACACCATTTCAAAGAAAACACTGAGAAAAGCACAAGATGGAAAAGTCCTTCAGACTGGGAACGTGAGAGGTCCCCGTTTGCAGGTCTCCTGTCCACTGAGGTGACAGCAGGACCTCAAATCCCGGCAGCAGCAGAGCTCCTTCAATGGTTTTTCCTCATCCCAAAGAGTTTTGCAAGTCCCTGGCTCATGCCAGCAGGAAACATTCAATTCTTGTTATTCCCCCTAAGAGCCATAATAAGCTGAAAGCCCTGTGGCATCTGATTTGTTGTTCACACTAAAAGCTGCACTTAGAAGTGGAACAGCAGAAGGCAGAGCTGCTTCCAAAGGCAGCTTCAGGACCAGCTTTCCTCTTGCTCATTAAAGTCATCATTTTCCAAATAAAACACTGCTCAGAACCGTCGAGGTGCATGATATGGACTGAGATACACAACCACCCCTGCAACAATTCCTGGCTGAGCAGATACTTTATTTGGGCAGTGAGTTATGGCAGCGTCCTATAAAATTACAGAGCAAGTCGTTTTAACAGTTCTAAAACTCTGTTTGTCTAGGATTCACATTCAGGGGTGCAAAATGTGGTACAAAACCAGCACTGAAACCTTTCTGTAAGAAACCACAAGTGGACAGGGCTTTAAATAGTTCACAGAGCCACCCCTGTGGCAGGAATCCCACTCAGCTCTCACCTCCTCAGAGCTGTCACTTGCATCAGAATGACAAGAACTGGGGAAAAGCCAAGGTTTCTAACAGCATGTCAAACATCCACGGAATAATCAGACTCCATCTGAAATGCATCTTCTCACAAGCCACAAGAACTGATGCTCCTGCAGGAGACTCTGAGGCAGAGTGTACAGTAACCACGTACTAAAGAGCATTCTAATTCCATTTTTTACAAAAGGAGAAGATTGAACCGAGTCTTTACACAGCAATACAAGGATCAATGCATTTGATTAAGCCTTGCTTTGAGCACAGGACATGCCTCAGAAACAAAACTGCACCCAGGCACAGGCTGTTCTTCTGTAGCGTATTAAATCTTCCAGCATCTGTAATGCAGAGGAACAGATTACCTTCAAGGGAGAGAGCTTCAGGGAGAATTCATTGATGGCTACAGAAACGCTCCTCCTTGTGCGAGGAGCAGGGAATAGTGCGAGGTTCCCGCAGGTGAATGCTCTGAGCAGCTATTCAAAACGAGGCAGATGTTGCCAGGAAACCTCCAACCCCATCTAAAGGCTATTAGAGCTTTCCAGGATTTTGATTTGAGCCTGCTGGGTGTGAATGATGTTCCGTGCCCCTGTGGGTCCCAGCAGACGTGCAAAGCTCTGCCAAGGAAAGCAACACTCTCCTCCCAGGAGTCTGGGAAGAGCAGCCTCATGAACAGCACAGTGGAGTCAGAATAAAACCTCCCCAGCTCAGACACACTCACTGCCCTGCCCTCATCCCCCTGCTTAGAGGGTCGGGATCAGCACCACAGCACTGCCAGCAATGTAAAAACATGGTTTGTGTTGGGAGGGACCTTAAAGCCCATCTCATTTCACCCCTGCCGTGGGCAGGGACCTCCCACCACACCAGGCTGCTCCAAGCCCCATCCAACAGCCACAGGCAATGGAGATTCTCCTTCCCACAAACTGGTGTGGCCAGCAAGGCTCTGTGTGTTAGACGGACTCAAAAGATTCCACTGGGCTGAAGACTTGAAAGAAGTGGTAAAAAGCCTAATAAGACCTGTCCAGCCAGTAGCATTTTGACAAGGTGAGTTTCAGGATGAGAAAAAGGATGAATTTCACCACTAATTAAGCCCCTTCAGCAAGATCCTGTCATTATGCACAACGGGGGGAACAGCTTTACATCAACACAATTAAACCAACTGACCACAGCCTCCCACAAAATTCCAGCTCAGTTATAACGGTACCGACCTCCCACTAAGGTCCCAGGCCTGCTGGTCAATTCAAGACACAGGAAAACAGTATCTCTGATCGTATTCCATGTTTTTAAACACGGGTTTGATGTCATGATGGGTGTATTGAAAGCCTTCTGGTTCATTTGTCTCAATGTTCCACACACTTCAGCTCACTGGGCACCAGTCCACTGCTCACACCCTCAAAAAAAGCCATAAATACATTCTGAGTGCAGAGAGCAGCAAGAGTTTAGATGTGATTTCCCACCACCGAGCTGAAAAAGAAGTTTCAATCAAGTCCCAAAGACTATGAGATTTAAAAGTCATATCAGCAATGCACTCAAGCTAAATTTGGGCTGTTCCTTGGACCATGATCTGGTGGCAGCTGGAGCATGAAAGGACACCACCTCCCACATGGAACGGCAGCACGCAGACACGTTAATGTGAGCTCAACCTGTGAATCACCCGCTGCAGAATCCGAGGTCACTTATGTAAGAAGCATTTTCAGGCACCATTTGGAAACAAAAGGCGGAAAGCACGTGCCCAGCTCCCGCTGTGTGCTGGGGATAATCACCAGGTACTGCTGGAAGTGCTCCCCCTGAAAACAGACGATCCCAGGTACGGGCACTCTCCCCAGGAACTCCCACACGGGGCACACACCAGTGCCAGGCTGTGGAGGAGGGTGTGGAGTGAGCTCTGTGTTAAAGCACAACACAAGGCTGACTGCTTAAAAAGGATCTGTTTGCTAAATTGACTGGATTGTAGACCTACAACCACCAATTAACCACGTTCACTGAGACAGCACAGTATTGCACCCAGAACATCATTAACCACTTTCTTCTTGTCCTTGTTTTCCCCAACTCCCATTAAAGAAACGGACTGTTTAGCCATCTTAAGTGACAGTTAACATCGCAGGTGCCCTTTCTTGAGCACAGATTTACTCTGTGCACATTGAATGAGCTCCTGTTTGTGCAGAGCACCTGCAGCCTCAGAAGCATCCTCCCATCCCAGCCCCGGGAACGCACTGCTCCTGTGGCAGTCGCCTCCTAAAGCTCTTTAGTCCTTACAAAGCCGTTACACACAGACCAGGGTGAGAAAACAGCTTTTTTTTTAAGCTTTACAGTGAATTCTAACTGTGAGCCTGGACAGGAACACTGAAAAGAGCCACTTCCACAGACCCCGTTTGTGTCGTGTTAAGCCCAAGCAGACACATCTCAGCCCATGAGGGGCAGCAGATGCTGATCTCCCACAGATAACTCAGTGAATTCTCTACTCCAGCCCGGCCATCTGGACACAATGCTGAGCTCTGTGCTCTAGGGAGCCCTGCTTGAGCGGGGAGGTTGGCCTGGATGACCTCCAGTGGTCCCTTCCAACTCGAACCCTGCTGTGATCCTACGATAAATACCATGGAAATGCAGCTCCTGGCGTATGGTCTCCATAACAAGCTTGTTATATCCATTCCTGGACTGCTTACGGCCACTCCTGTCCAAGAAATGTCCCTTCCAAACTCTCAGTGATCCCTGAGGAGGGATTTGCAGAAGCCCAGCCTGATGTCACTGCCCAGCCACCGCTCTGTGCCATATGCTCCGAGCTGGCAGAACACAGCCCTCCCCACGCTCACCTTCTCCAGCCAGCACGGGTTTTTTAGTAACCTGGGCTCTCTTGATGCCTGAAAATAGTTTGGAGCAACGGACAGGCTCCAAAGCAGGCAGCCTGTGCTTCCCATCAAGGTTCTTGGGACCATCTGTGCGCTCGGCAGGAGCGGGAGCAGCCTCCCGCAGCAGGCAGCACGGACACGGCAGGTGCTGCCTCCCAGCACACCTGGGCAGCCTGGAGCTGCCTTCCCGGGCCACAACAGTCCACACGAACGGCTGAACGCATGGGAAAATCAGCATTCAGGTGGTGCGAGTCGTGCCTAACTGGAGGAATGCTGCTATCCCGGGCAGGGGAGGGATGTGCCGCTGCACTGACACACCTGGGGCAGCCCAAAGCTGCTGCGCTCTGCACACAGACAAGCTCGGACATTCTGCTTCTGGTCCAGGGTGTTCGGTGTCACCTCTGGGAGGTGGGGCAGAGCCCAGCAGCTGCTCTGCCCCGTGCCCCCCGAGTCACAGCTCTGTCACTGACCGTGGCCGGTTCTGCCCCGAACGCAACCCCTCCACGAGCACCGAGAAGCGCAGGAGATGCTCCGCGGGACGGCAACACAGCCAAGCAGAGCACACGGGAGGAAGCTTCGCTGCCCAGGGTTCTCCGTCCCCCTTCCCACAGCGGGTGGGGAGCTCGGGGCAGGGCGGGTCTGGAGAGGTGGAAGCCTCCAGGATAACACATCCCTGGCACCAAGAGGCCCCGCAGCCTCCCTGCCTCTCACCAACACCTGCCTGACGAGGTGAAGCCGTGAGGCTGCACAGAGCAGCCAGCCGATGATCTAAGTTAGGGCACTGCCAAAGAGCCATATGGAAGGGAAGCAAATATTTCGCTTCGACGAGCGAGGGGTGATCTTAAAGTCAGCGCCAGAATGGAGACCTGAATCTCAAGTGGTAAAATATGAGTAAAATATCCTTGGTTTATGATCTCTCAAAAACATTTTGCCTCTTTTCCTTGCCCCCTCCACTTCAATTGTTTATAATTTGCAATAGCTTTTAAGAAAAAAAAATTACAGAAAACAGAAAGGCTGCCTCCATTTTGTTTGAAAAGCACCTCATTCTTATTACATTTATCATTTTACAAATGAGCCAATTCCTTATTTTCCCCTGCAGCTGAAACTTTCCAATCCAGTTATTTCTGCACCTTTGACCTGCAGCCTTGCCAGTCCCTACCCCAGCTCAGGGACCAGCAACTTCACAACCAAAATTCCTCTAAATGTGTCTTTCCAGCTCATTCATTAACTGAGGTGTGGAGTGGGTTTTTAACAGCGGAGGAAGAGAACTGCAACTTAACCCCAGAAGTACTGAAGAGCTGCCCAGCAAATTTTTAATGTCTAACTGTACATCAGAAATCTCTCTCCAAGTTCAACCTTCTTGTCACCACCTGTTTTCTGCAGAAGGACAAGGTGGTATTAAGCAGCATTAGCCTGTGGTGATCACCTGTCCTGAATGTGGAATACTGAACACAGAAGGCATTATTTTAGCTTAAATTAAGGGTGAGCTGAAGAGGAAAGCCACCAGACAGGATTATTTCAGAGCTCTTTCCATTTCCAGGTAAGGCCTTATGAAGAAAGAAAAATCTCTCTAAAACTGGGGTTTAACCAAGGAGCTCATCCTTTTATCTTACAGAAATTCAGAAAAACATTCAGAAAAACAGTGAAGCTGCAGGTATGGCTTTTCAACAATCATGGCTCCAATTACAGTCCCTTTTAGAGATCCTGCCTGCCTCCAGCAGCAGCTAAATGGTTCTCAGACTACGAAGATGCTCACAGCAGAACACTTTATCATCAATTCAGCCTCTCAACGTGCAATCATCAGCCGTAAACATTTAGGAAATTATCGAATCAAGTTCCATCTTTCATTTGTATTGAGTATTTCTATGTTCCTTAATAAAATCCTCTGCCTGCAGAGGGTTGTTGTCAAAATGTACTTCAGACATACGTGGGATCAGAGCGTTAAAGGCCACGAACCTCAACGAGAATGAGACATTTTCTGCACGTTAAATTTATGTCCTCAATCCTCAGGCTTTGGAGACCATTACAGCTCTCCCCTTATCCTTCATACGAGACAAGATCTATGTTTATTCTCTAAGGAGAAAGAACAAACAGTGACACTGATGGGGACAGCTGGCACAAGCCCTCCACCCCAGGAATTCATCCACTGACCCAACCATAATGACAAAACCCAGCACTGGAAACCTCCCCGTGCAATTTAAACTGAGGCACTTCGTACATTAAATTTTCAGGGTAAACTACACCCAAGTCCTATTTCCAGAGGCATCTGCTCGTTAAATTCCACACACAGATTATGAGAAGTCTGAGTGATTTGCCATTAAAATGGCAAAGTTATTTTTTAGAAGAAATTGGTGGTGCTTCTAGAGAACAAACTATGTTGAACACAAAGATGTAAGAAAAGGATTAAAGCCTCGACAAACTCAGCCTCTGGATTAACCTCACTGCCTGCACTGGCAGTGTTTGAGGTGGTGCCAAACACGAAGAGAACCTGCAGCGCTTGGGGCCATAAAACCTGCCCTCAGTGGACTTGCTGTGGCCTGCACTGGGAGGAGCCCTGCCACCACTCAGGACAGGAGCTGCTGGACTCCACAGATCACTTCTGGTACATCACAGAAGCCCAGAATAGTTTGGGTGGGACGGGATTTTAAAGCCCGTCCAGTGCCACCCCTGCCATGGCAGGGACACCTTCCACTGTCCCAGGCTGCCCCAAGCCCCGTCCAGCCTGGCCTTGGACACTGCCAGGGATCCAGGGGCAGCCACAGCTGCTCTGGGCACCCTGTGCCAGGCCTCCCCACCCTCACAGGGAACAATTCCTTCCTGAAGGATGTTTAAGTCCAATCCCTCTTTGATGGCTTTGTAAATCTGCCCCTGAAGCCAACCTGATTTCAGCGGCCACATGGGAATTCCAAATGCCACACAAGTTCTGCTGCCATTGATGGAACTCTTTCCTCCAATTAAGACTAAATTAGAAAACCTAAAAAGATTAAGACAAAACCAAGTGTGTATTCTCCTATTATAACTCACCAGCCAGACGGCATGAAGACTTAAATCCCATTCTTTAACTTGTTTTATTTCAACTCTCAGTTAAATCTGTAGAAACACTGTAATTTGTAACTATTAAGTCTGTATGCAGAAGCTGCAAAAACACCCAGACAATCCCACAGACAGGATTCTTGGCTTCTCTCTGGATGCCTGGAGGCCTCAGTTTCAATTATAACGGCTGTACTTAGAGCTAATGGTTTCCTTGCTATTAGTCAGCTTCCATCTGTCCCACAACCTGCAGTGGTTACTGGCACAGCCACCCCCGTATGAAATGTCCTTCCTTCCAGAATCTGGAGGTTACAGGTTTTTGAAATTACGTTGGCACTGAATGGAGCAACGCAGCCCAGTTCTTCACTTCCAAAAAACGCCTTAGAAGGGTTTCGGTGGGGGTTTTTTGTTTGCTTTGTTGGATTTTTGGGATTTGCTTCAGTGAGGTTTCTTGATTATTTTTTTAGGGGACTGAGTGGGGAGAGGCAGTGTTTAACATAGCTTGTGGGGTGGCTTTTTTCCTTTTTTAAAATCAGTCCCCAAACACAAGCTTCAGTACTACCACAACTTTCAGGGAGAGTTTTAATCACTAATCCATTCAGCTTTTAGAAGCTTTACTTCAAATACCTTCTTTATCCCCCATAAGTGTTGCTCAAACACTCCCTGAGAGATCCCTGCCCTGTCAACTCTACCTGGTTTTCCCTCAATTCACAGTTTGGTATTTTCAATTGCCTCTTGACATTGCCACATCTTATTTTTGTCCTTTAGGTCAAAGCACTCTCCAGCAGCTCACACTGACCAGGACACTACCAATGACTATTCACAGGTTTTGTTGTTGGATGAGGGTTTTGTGTTTTGTTGTTTGTTTTTTTTTAATCCTCAGAGCATTGCAAAAATATATTTTGCGTCACTGTTCACAGTAATATATTTCAGTGCTGGTTTTTGGTGGCATAACCACCTTAAGTGAAAGCAGATCCTGTCCTGGCCCCTCTTGGCCACTAGCAAGAAAACATTCACAGTTCTGTACCTTTGAGGTGAGCTCTTTCTGCTCAAACCCACTTCACAACCTTTTACACACCTCCTATGAAGATAAAAAGCAAAACACCAGGGACACCAGGATGGATGTCCCACCCCTGGCAGTGCCCAAGGCCAGGCTGGACAGGGCTGGGAGCACCCTGGGACAGGGGAAGGTGTCCCTGCCAGGGCAGGGGTGGCACTGGATGGGCTTTAAGGTCCTTCCAACCCATTCTGTGACTGTGTGACTTCATTAAGCATTATCCCATCAGGCTGATTCTTTGCATATTGGCCCATCTGCCCCACCACAGCTACAACAACCCCACTCAGAGGATCCAGGCCGTGGTTCCCACTAAGAGAGTGATTTGCACCCTTGTTTGTTCCCTGGCACAGCGAGCAGAGGGCAGGGCTGAGCAGGGAACACGGAGTCAGCTGTCAGATTGTGCAGGAACTTTTCTATCCGTTCCTCAGAGAGGCACAGAAGCCCAGTTCCTACAGCAAGTCAGGCTATTCCCACACTGACCTTCTCAGAACTACTTTTACTGCCAAGACATTCTGTCTCAGCATTTCCCCTTCTTGTAAGAAGCATTTGTTCATTCCAGAGCCCCGCAGCTCCAGGACACCCAAACCCCAGTATCTCACAACTAGAGATACCACAGCTTGATGTCATTTGTCCTCCTCGTTATCTTCCTCCACCTCCTCCTGCCCTTGAGCTGAAATAACGGGAGGATTCTCACTGCTCCCCTGCCAGAGAGTCCAGGTGACCCCTGGGACTCTGCTGAACTTTTCCAGGTTCACCGCAGCACAGCGCAGCCCCCTTGCCTTTGATTTACAGACGTGCACTCGAGGACTCGGGGTCTCTGCCCTGCCTGTGCAGCCCCAGGGATGAACAGTTCCCCTGCTGCCACTTCTTAGTCTCTTGTTGCTCTGTACTCTGCCCCGTTAGCACAAACCAGGGCCTGCTGTTCACACTGCAGACTAACACCTGTACTTAGGTAAGAGCACACTGGCACAGAAGAGGTTCCAGTGGAAACAAAACAGGGGTGGGAGGGAAGAGGAGCAGGTGTAGAACCAACCTCAGCCACGTAACAGCACGTTCAGAGGGAGCACTCGCTTGGCTCTGGGCCTTCTGTTCAAAACAACACAATGTGGGTTTATTTGGCTGTTGTCAAAGAAGTCTATAAACAAATGAGTTTATTTTTAGCTGTGCTCGAGCTGCCAGCGAAATTTAAACAACACCCAACGAGTGGTGCTGGCACAAGCAAATGAAATGATAACATTTATCTGGCACTCGATATATTAATTGCTTAAGCAGGCTTTGCCTTCTCAGGGGTCAACACTGAGAGCGTGTAAGAAAATTAATACCTTCAGCTCTGTAAACCAACACGAGTTTGTATTCAGTAGGTGCAGAGCTGGGGGAAGAGCATCCTTTTGGATGCTCATCCATCAAGAACCTATTTTTGTAGTACTCTGACATTGCAAAAGCAATAACGTTCCACTCATGGAAGTAGCTGAGCTCAAAGATCAAACATTGATGACGCTCCAGAGGCTTCTTTACATAGATATTGAAATTTAAGATTCCTTTCCTTTTACAATAAATCAGCTGTCCCCACCTGAACAGTCACTTTGGTTTGTGAAGTGATTTTGATGGGTCACTGCTACCTGGAGCAATGAGTTCCCAAACGAATCTCTCCTCATGGAAGGCAGCCCTTGTGGATGATGACCCCGGAGCCCCAGCCTGGAGCCTGCAGAGGTGGCACTGGATCCCTGCTGAGCAGAGGCCAAGGGCAGCAGCGCCGACAGGACAGGCACATCGTGCTTGGAGATATCTCTGTGCTTGCGAGCTGTGCGAAGTCTTTGTGCTCAGACGCTCCTCTGCAGTTCCAGATCGACTCCAGTGCTGCACCTTCAGTACAATTCCCACCTCGGGTAAGCACCAGCTCCTCAGGGCTTGGCAAACACGAGGCAGCCGCCCGTGCAAGGGCAGCAAACTCCCGTGCAGGGGTGAGGAGTGGGGAGGTGGCAGGGGACAGGGCACTGCTGTGTGGTGGGAGCCTGCCCTGCTCCTTGTAAGGATGTAAACGTTAGGCCACTCTCAAGAGCAGCAATTCCTACACAAAACCAGCAATTTTAGCTTAAGCCTCGCTGGGGTAAGAGACGACAGCAGCAAGGACATGGTGATTCCCATGGCAACATCAGCACAGAATGTACCAGCTCTGCTGGAAACACTTGGTCTTTCCTGGGGCAACTGAAGCTTTTTCTGCTGCATCCTCATGGTTGCAATTATTTGAGCTGTACTCAAATACTTCAGCTGTATTATTTGAGTCAGGGACCTGCCCATTAGTGCTGGCTTGGGGATTTTTAACTTGCAACAGAGACATACAGGTTTCTTCAAAAGAATTACAAATATCCAAACATAATTGAACTTAACAGCATAATAAATCCCACAATAGAGGAGCTAGAGGACACATGGACTGTGTTATTTTTGCACAGAAAAGTGCACACTGGACAGACTGACCCCTCTTTAGGCCCAATTTGCAGCTCGTGAACACCGTTTCTTTCTGGTAGGAAGGCTGAAGCTATTTCTGTTTCAGCCCTTTGCACCAAACTTCCAGGGCTGCACCTCCCATGCATTCTGCTCACTTCACTCTTAGGTTACACTGATTATTTTTCCCCCCTCACACTGGCCGTGTGGCACTTTTATCCAGCCTCTGACTGTGGTTCTGATATCCTCAGGGTGAGCTCACAGTGGATGGAACAATGCCCTGGAAAATTCAGCGCTGAGCTTGTCCCAAGATGTTAATGCGACATAAACTCAGATCATCCAAACTCACACTGTGGTCACCAAAACTACTGATTCTTTGAATTCGCTCCAAAAAAAGGAGCAATTACTCAAAGAGCAAAACCTTCTCAAAGCCACCCCTCTGAACATTGGTAGAGCTTTAATGTTTAGGAGTCCTTCTCCAATAAACATCACTAGGAGAGCTGGACTGCTGCAGGTGCTCTGATATTGCATTTTTATGTGAACCAGACCAATTGTTTGCTTTCTAAGACCCATTTAGCTCAGGCACTACGTTCTAGGAAGAAACACCAATGTCTCTGCTTTTTCTACAATCCTATGCAAGTTTTCAGAACGCAGAAATCAGCACAGGACAGGCCCTAAAACGCTGCCCTACTTCTGTTAAGCACTGCTCAAAGACACTCCTAGAAGAGAACTAATCAAGCCCAGAATTTAAAATGAGAACATTAAATCTCTGGCAGTAACACCAAAGCTAACACTGAAGGTAAATCCCTATAAAAAAGCTTTATTTTAGTGCCTCCAAGTGCACAGCCCCTGCCAACCCCAACGAGTTCAATTCCCACAGCTCTGAACTGCAACACAGGAAGTTCTCCAAACTTTTTTCTTCCTGATGTGGAGAGAACCACAGCAAGTGTAGGTCTTTTTCCAGCACCATGGGAATCTTTCCACTCACATCAGTGTTCTAGTTTACATCAGCAAGCTCAAAACCTTTGGCCAGCAAGTAAGTTTCCTGTCATTACTTAATATTTCACTTGTTTGTCATATTACTTGTCATGATAATATATTGTCATGACAATATGACATATTACTTGTCATATTACTTAATATTCACACTGAAAGCCAGGAGAGAGCTGAGCGGTGTTTGCCTTATAAACCACAAGAATACAGAGTTTGAACGTGGTGAATTTTACTTACAAGGTTTGGCGACATTTAATTAGATGGCAGATGCTAATTTTGACCAAATTATTTTTTCCACACCAGGCATAGCTCGTATTTACCTCGAGTAGCTCAGCCAGTTTGGCTTTCTCTGCCCACTGGCCCTGTCCTTCCACAGAGCACTGCAGATTTAAGTCACGTCTAGGACAGAGAGCAAATTCACTCCTTTTCACTCATTTCAGCAGGACAGAGGGATCAGGAGCAAGAATGGCACCATTAAAACACCCAACAATCAACTCTCACAGTTCAACCCACAAATTCCTCAAGTGGTGACAGACACCACCTTTCATGTCATTTACTGTCTGGGATATTGCCCATGGAAGTTTCCATGTGGAAGCATTGAACCTGCTCATCTTCCATCTTGGTAATCAGCAGAAGGTTAAAAAGCAGTTACTGGATGAAATTAGTCCCTTTTTTAGGTTCTAAGAGAATAAAGATTGGCTGTAAATTGAATAAACTGACACCATTGCAGATACATTCCATTTCTCAGACCATACCCAGTTTTAGATAATTCACACTAAGACAAAGAGGAGACTTGACTAAAAACTTTATGAAGTAATATGGTATAAAAACGTTCAGAGTGGGAAGATTCGTCTCCACTTTTCCACTCACAGCCAAGCATTCTAACACAAGTTGATTTTATTATTTCACTGAATGTACCCCTAAGCTGGGAAAATTACACCGACATCACCACTAACTGCTGGGGGAAATTACAGAAATGCTGAAGCACTGCAGTGTTTTTATCCTGCTTTCTCAAATGACGACAGCAGCTTGAAAAACCAAGAAAAACAACAGAAAGCTTCACCTGAGCAAACATCAAGGTAAGGTCTCATTACAGAAAAATCTGCCCCGTGCTCCAGGTTTACCTGCAGGCACCCACAGTTCAGTCTCTGGGAGACGAGACCAGCAAGTATTTACTCAAACTGGGATTTTAAAATGGACTGATGGAGCCTTGAGAAAGTGGTTCCTGAGCCTGGGTTATGTTTAGTGACTCCACTTCAGGTTTGTACAGAGATTGGAACGTTCCAAGAGAAGCTTATGAAAAAATACTGCTGAAATTTCAGATATGTCCCAACGACTTCAGCAGAGCTATCCCATTCCTTAACACCCCCTTTACAAAGTTCTAGCACTTCAAAAAACCAATTCCAAGTCGCTCCAACTCCAATTCAGCCGCAAGAATCTCCATCGTGACTTTCCTCACCTGCTTCCAACACTTGTTCCGAGTATTTACAGCAAATGGAGAGGCTGTGGTAGGTTCCTGTAAACAACTGAGAAAGCAGGGTGCACTCTTTTTGTCAGCTCCACAGCCCGGGAACGGCACGGTTTGAGGGCTTGTTTTCCGTGCTCTTTACGAGAGATGCCTTGTCACGCACACCTACAATATTATTAAGCAGGATGATTTCATTCTTGACATTTAAACTTAAAAATTAAGCTCGTAGAAGACTCGAAACGCTTTTGTTTGTGCCTCGTGAGTTAATTCAGAGCTGCAGGTGATGGCTGAGGATGAGTGAGGAGATGAGTGCGTGGCACTGCTTCCACATCCTCTGAGTAAGATCATTCATAGGCAAATAACTCCCCGAAATTCCCCCAGCCCATTAGAGACAAGGCATAATTTCCTTATCAAGGTTAGAACACGTCGTTACATCGATGTTTGTTGATCGTTTCTGCTTTCATTTCAGCGTGCACAAACGAATCCCCACACACAGCAATGCTGAATTCCAACATATGATAGTGCTTAATTGCCTTCACCCTGGAGAGAAAGCAGCAAAGGGACTGCATTCATCACTGTTTGTCAGGCACTCAATAATACCATAGAATTCATTTTAAAGAAAGAGACAAGATATTCTATTACATGTTGATCTTGAATTTCCAGTGTTTAAAGGTTCATTTTTTGCACCTATGAAAACAATAATCTGAACAAATGAATACCTCGCCAGTCATTTCCATCCCTCTCAACACTTTCTTGTATTTATCATCTATCTGCTGTTCAGCTGCCACATTAAAACCACTACAGAGAGCTCAGAGGAAAAGAAAATCACAAAAGGAACATTGTAGAGGCAGCAGGGCCTGCAGGTTTCCCTGTGGCTACAAATCCAAAGCCCTGCTTTGGATTTGTACTTCAGGGGGGTGTGGAAGGGGTTAAGTCACACTGCTGCCCTTCTGATCTCCAAATGCTAAATGAAAACTCACAAATTCTCTTATTCTGAATAGAACTGACTGAGCCTGAATATATTTCCTCTGTGGAATCCATGCAAGGTGGACGCTGCCAGGACAGAGCCAGGACCAGCTGGATCCCAGCTCAGGATCCCATCAGATTGCACGGAAAACACAGGAAGATTCAAGGACACTTCTCCAGCTGAGACACTTCCAAAAGATACCAAACCCAGGAGGTTTTGTTCCAGATGCTCCCAGAGACAGCTCAGGCACACCTGCAGAAGTGAAAAGCTTGGAGAAGAAACTGCAGTACTTGGATACTGAAGCCTATTGAAGAGACTGGGGATAACTCTAATTATGGCATTAGGTAAAAGCCTTAGTAAAGACACTTCCACAGAAATCTGTCACTTATAAGGGAAAGACTTTCAACATCTAATGGACAGGAATTACATAAATTACACTGCACTTCCTTCTCTGTTCCCCAGTGCAGACAGGTAACTCCATTTATAGAGTAATGCAGATTTTTGCTGTCCTTTGACCTTACACACAAAATTCAGCTGCTCTCTAGGTTATAATGTGCTACGTGAGAGTATTCTCAGCAGAGTACAAGCTGCAAAAACCAAGAGATGCTGCCCCTCTCCTGCTCACCTGGCAGAGGCTGTGCACAGGAGCTCAAGGGCAAGAGGACATTTCATCACCTTGGCCAAGGTATTTCTCGGCTCGGCACGCCCAGGGTCTGGCTGCCTTTCTGCCTCCCCCCCAGCCTCTCAAACATTCACTTCCCAGGGCAGTGGTGGAGTCACCACTCCTGGGAGCGTGCAGAAAACGCGGGTGGACGTGGTTTAGTGGTGAGCAGGGTGCTGGGTTTGATCCTGAAGGTTTTTCCGAGCTGAATTCCATGTCCCTGTGACTGGGGGGCAGGACGGTGCCTGAGCACCTGCAGTGGCAGGAGGGGCTGGAAGCGCAGGGTGGGAACACGAGCACCACGCGGTGGCTGGACAAAGACACTTCCAAATGAGCATGCAAATCACCCCAGGTCTCCAAAAATACCTGGGTGGTTCTAAGCACGAGCTGAATGCATAGAATTAAAGTGTGATTTATCAACAGTACTCCCACAGTCAGCACATCTGCTCCATTAACAGTCCAGCTCACGCGTCAGTGTCAATAATATCAATGTCCTCCGTAACTTGAACAGTTCATTAATTACCCTCACAGAAAATGATCATTACACAAAAGGCACGGGCTTATGGTAACCACTGACCCCACCGAGACTCCTCGTTTTGTCTTCACAATCCAGATGACAAGAGCAGCCCCTGCCCTATGATCAGGTATTAATTACTGATCTGTTATAAAAATGAGCTTTCTATTGGACACTGATGGGCAGTAAATAGCCTCGTACGGCTTAGCTACAAATTACTGCTGTAAAGGAATATTCTGATTTATGCCCCAGGTGTGCAGCTGGATTGGGTCATCACTAAACTCTGCTGCTGCAGAATGTTTTCTGTGAGACACCTGAAAAATTGTGCCTCAGATCTGTACAGGAAGAGGAAAGACACCCAAGTTCTGGTCCTCTTGTTAGCCAGGTTTTTAATACATCCTCAGGGCAGAAAGGAAGGACTGAGCCTTCCTTCAAGGCTTGTCATTAAACCTCTAATTCTGAGGTGAAAGAATGATGCAGCAGCATTTTAGACTGAGTCTCTGGGTATAATGTGTGTTTTGCTCTCCCATCAAAACAAAATTTTAAAAAGCCACTTGTGAATTCCCAGATTTTTTTCAGAATATATTTTAATTACTGCAAGTCTCTCTTGTCCATCTTAAAACAGGAACAAGCAAAAAAGCCAAATATTTCTCCCAAAGCAGAGTTTCAAGGAGTTATTCTGTTATTTAATTAGAAACCTGTTTTGCTTGGGAAACAAAAAAAGCTGTCCTCCTCACTGCTCAAGGGAAGGAGGGAAAAAAAAATATTCCCTTTTTATTTCCCCTTCAATACAGTTAATTAACATGATAAAGAGATATTATTTCAAATGAGCAGTAAATTAATTTCTAGCAGACAGCGAAAACCATAAGATGGAATCTCAAAAATCCACGACCCATGATTTCATTTCCTTTTTAACGCAGGAGGGAAGCTGACCTGTGAGAAAACAGAGCAGGGCACCAGAGCTGGAGGGCTCTGTCTGGAGAGGGCAGAGCCTGACGTGGGGAGGGACGATCCCCACACCCCCCGGCCAAGGACGCGGCCCTCTGTGTGCCAAGGGGGCAATTTAAAATCTAACGCCAAGAACAAGACCCAAAACTGCTCTGCTGCCACCCCAGAAGTGCCACTGAATGGCCATTTTGTGATTTAATTCACCAGCCAGAACGGCTGCTCATAAATTGCACCAGAATCCTGTGAGAGAGGGATTGGATTTACATCTGTCTGTTCCAAATGTGACACCTCCTCCCGAAAAAACGCCAGAGAAATGTATTCCAGGAAGGATTTAACAGCAATCTGTCCCAGTTGAGAAATTATTTTGGGAGAGGATGGCACATGGATGAAAAACAACTGTTACCAAAAAGTTAAGGAATAGATTAAGGAACATTTCACAGCAGGTATTGAACATGAGATACTTCAGGCACGGGGCCAAGAAGCTGCTTCTTTCCCAGGTAACACCACCCCACCTTTCCACGTGGCACTCATCATCAACAGGGCAAAGCTTAATTTTAGAGGATGAGCAGCACAGACTCCTCAGACCCTACACACACAAAGTGCTGAATTGAAAGACAAATTTATACTTACCCAGCACTCACAGGCGCTGAGTATCTGACAAGAAGTTTCTCAGAAAACCAAAACCTGCAAGCTTTCCTGTGTCCTCATCTCTTACACTGCTCAGACCTTCTTTCCTCCCCTTCTTTTCATCTTTATTGCACTTATAGCTACACTGCATTCTATTCATACATGAAAGTGCCAGAAGTTCTCCAGTGCCTGTTTTTAGGCAGAATTTACAGCACAAAATCCAACCACAAGCAGCACAGTCACTGTCAGCGCTCTGGAATCTGTCCCATGGGAAAGCAGAGTGTAATTAAACAGAGATTTACCTGGCCCTTCATCTGGCCACCAGGGAAGTCAGCACAGAGCCCAGATAATCTATTTAGAGTAATTTGGTGCACGTCTGTGGTGCACATCAGAAGTCAGACTTCAGACAACTTCTACCAAATCCTAAAGGACAATTCTGTGGGATGATGTTTACAGTGTTTCTTATCACTGTGCTATTAAGCATCTAATTTTCACCCAATTACTTCCATATTGAATTAATATTAATTACACCAATTGCTACTAATTATAAAAACTATTTTATAAATGATATAATTTCTACTGTGGTATACATGAACACCAACTAAATAAAGCAGTATTTATGCCCCTGTCACTGACACCAGGGGGCTGCCCTCAGACAGGAGATTCAGGAAGCTGTTGTTTAACATTTCCAGTTTTACCAGGGGCTCAGTGAAGTCCCAAAGCTGGTGATCATGGTTCACACACACCTGTTTTCCTCTTACTTCACATCTTCTTTAATAATCCCATTAAGAGCTCTGCACTTCCCTTCCCATCTCCCTTCCCCCAGAATTACTTTTGTTCCTCAGTCTTTGTTGGTTGCCTGAGAATTGACTACAGACACACAAGGGACACACCCTGCAGAGATGCTCCAGGAAGGGCACCCTGGGAACATCTCCCAGCAGCTCGACAGGCACAAAATGGAAACTCATCCAGTTCAACCAGGCTGGAAAGTCTGGAATCCTACACCCTGCACTCCTCACGAAGATGGAGCAGCTCTGAGGTGCTGCCAAAGCTGGAAGTGCTGAATAACTGCCCTGTTTCAGCAGAGCAATGCACCATACAGACAGCCTGTGGATGTCTCCTGCACCCCCCTCTGCTCATCCAGCAAGAGCAGGGATGGGCAGGAACCAGGAGCAGCCACTCAGCTGAGGACCCAGAGGTGGAAGACGTGTGTGAGATCCTGTAAACCACAGAACTCGATTACTTTTCCCACCCTCATCCACCCAAACTAAACCAGTATTACAATACATAAACTCAAACTGGTGTTTGCAATACGTGAGAGCTCAGCATCAGGTGAGTGAATTCCTTGTGCTCTCCATTTCAGACACAGAGCGACTCCCATAAAGGTGCAGTGGAATAAACCCTGCAGACACCACAAGCTCCCCCTGCACCCTGGCCACGAGGTGCACACCGAGAAGTCAGACAGGCCAGGAGCTCGCAGCTGGCTCAATATTAACAATTAATTGCTGTTCTCTTGCTTCTCACGTGACAGAGTCACCGAGCTCCAGTTACTGACGTCCCTGCTGCTGACACGCTGCCCAAGGATGTGTAAGGTGAGATAAAGGGTGGGGGGAAAGGCAATGGATGAGAACAGCTCCAAGGGAGGCAGTCCCTCCTAGAGAAACCAACTGCTCTTACACTGGCAGCAGTTGTTAAAAAACAGCTGCTTGGAAAATACCATTTGGATTTGCAGGGTGAACAACGATTGCTGCTCAGCAGCAGAAGAGCAGCACAGAAAACACGGCTTCATCTGAGAAGCAATTTCTTCACTACTTTTTAAAAATTTACTTTTAAGTTCCAAGAAGTTTAAATTTTGAAAGGCAAAGGAGAGAGCTCTGTTTATAAATAGTCAGCACTGAGGCTTTGCAAGCTTCCAGGAGGAAGATGCAAAACATCTCAAGCTGATCAACATCCTCCTGAAGGAAACAACACCGAGAGGTCCTGATAAAGCTTCTGCAAGGAAGGTCTCAAGGCCACACGTACACAAATGTTGTATATTTGGTTCTACAGCTGGTTGGGTTTTACTCTAAACTGGTGTTCCATCCCCCTACACACACACTTTCTACAAGTCAAACACCCTCTTCAAGAGAAAGGGAAGAAGAGTTTAAGGCTCTTCACAGTCCTGTCAATGCACAACATGCATTCTTTTATTAAAAACTGATACAATGAATTTCAACCACCAAATTGGGCCAAAAAATCCAAGTATCCTTTAACTTAGCTTTGTTTGAAGTCACAAAGCTTTGCAGCCTCAGACAGGTAGGAAATGCAGCAGCAACCATTTCTGTTTGCAGCGTGTCTCAGGTAAGGGAATGAAGGTTTTGTGGGGGCAGAGAACAGTGCACAAAACAGACAGAAACATAAACCCTCAGAAAAAACAAACCAGAAAACCTCCATGACTATAACAGAAGGTTTTACTGGATTAAATCCACCGTGGAAATAGGATTGCTGGGTTAACATATCTATCCATTTATGCTGAGAGAGAAGAGAATTCCTCTTCCATCCCATCACTTTTGACAGCACAGAGGAGAGAATCATCTCGCTTGGTGCTGACAACCAAATGGTGCTAAGGATGAGACGTGGAAGCACTTGAGGCGCTTTAAGCTGAAACTGAGGTGGTACCACACACAGTGGTTCTGATCAAGGCTTAGAGTCCTCTGCCTAAAGAAGCTGCAGTAACAATTCCTAAAATTGATTTTTGCACAGAGAATTTTTGCAACCTCTTCCTTCTGGCAGACGCCAGGTGTTTTAACAGCACTTCTCCCAGCAAGTCACCACCTACTCCAAGCCCCACGAGCTGAAAAGGTGTTTATGAGCAGCCCCTTCTCTGTGATGGCAATTCCCATTTGCTCGCTGCTAGCAGCTGTAGAAGGATCTGCTCTGCAGTAACTGGGTTCTTAACCCGCCCAGACACAACTTTCCAACCCACCACCAGTAACATTTGTTTTATTTTTAAACGTGCAGCCAACGCTGCCTTTCACACCACTGCTGAGAAGGGCACTGGCTGAACTGTTCTCAACTGCATTTTTACAGATCAGGACATTATAAATTATACATAGGTGGGAATATTCACTTTAACTCTGCCCACAAGATTAACTAATGCTGCTCATAAAGACTAAACATGCTTTACATGCTCTTAAGCACCTCTGCTGTTTGTCATGTTACTAAAAGCTGTCTTGGGCAGCAATTCCCCTTCTGCTGTGAGTAAGACTCTGTCCTTCGAGCCAGCAAAGCAGCAGCACTCAGACTGCAGAGGCACATTCATATCTTTGATTGCACAGTTAACTCCCAATTTGTTTCTCTAGTTTATTTCTCTGTAGCTTTTATAAGTAAAAGCCAAGGCTCTGAAGTGCAAATTGCCAGTTAATCACATTCAGGGATTATGGTGTAACCTAATAAGGAGCTGCAAACATCATTGAGGTAAGGACTACCTGTGCAAAGTACTCACACACCACTGCTGCTCTTCTGGCAAGAGCAAGAAGGGTAAGACTGCTCAAAAAGAGCTCAACTTTTTGCTTCCACAGGCAATCATCAACAGAATTGCTGCTGAAAAGCTGTTGTAGAGTCAGAAACCCCAAGTTAGTCTTGTTTTATCACTTCAGAATAAAAAGAGAAAGAGTCACCAGGCTGCACTTGAGCAGGTTACCACTACTCCTTCCTACTACTGAAAGACCAGACCTGGAAAACCCTGCTCAGCTACTGAACATCACCTGATCAGTACCAGAGAGCAGCTGCACAAAAGGCATTATAACAAATCCTGACATGGAGCAGAAGGATTGGGGGAAAAAAATTAATTCAAGTCGTTCATAATCACCCAAACAATAACATATTGGGACATAACTGTCTCAAGGGCAACCTGAGAAGGCTGAGGAGAAAAACCAGAGCTATTTAGAAGCAGAAGAATTTTGTGTAGTATCTAACAGCAGTTCAATCCGATTAAAAGCCCGTTTGCTGAGTGCTGTGCAGGGACAGCTGCAGGAACCCCACCTGCTCACGGAGCTCTGGACACTGCTCCGCTTTTCTGCAGGACTCCAGAGGAGGCAGCACAGCTGCATTCTCCTCTGCCCTCCCTTCGGAATCCATGATTCACTGGAGGAAAAGGCGTTTTTGCTTGTGATGGCTCGTGGGCTATTTTTAGGTTTGAAGATAATCCAGCTCTGAGCTGCTCCAGCAGCGCCGTCTCCGCTCAGCCTCCGCACAGGAACTCCAGACGCTGCCGCAGGGAAAACTCTCTCCAGGCAGCACGAAAAACCAAACCAATGCTTTAATGAGTGACTCTGCTTAATTGCCTCTGTTCCCACCCAGGTATTCACGGGCACAGGTGCCTGGGCACAGGGAGTGTAATGCTCTCTCCCAGGGAACAGCTTTCAGCTCAAGGCAGCAATTTTTGCCACCTAAACTCCTGTGCCAATGAAAAGCTCTGATCTGGAGTTTGACACTGAGATTCCAGCACCAAGCAGAGCTTGTTAGGACCAGCTCAAGGCACAAGGCACGCACTGCTAAAGATACAGGCAAGCCTTTCAGAACAGATTCTGCCAAAGGGAATGGATTGTTCCATGCCTCATCCACTGGGAATTGCTAAATGACCCGGCAGAGCACAGAGCTGGCACCAGCTGGCAAGTGAAGATTCCTCAAAGGAGGGATGAAGCAAATTAATTTTTCCTCTGGTTTTAAGGAGAATGGAGATACAAAGCACACGCTGCAAGAGGTAACTCCAAGTACCAGGTAAAAAGGCAGGATTCTCAGAATGGGCTTTTAAAGTCAAAGCCTGTTCTGAGATGGCCAGGCCAGTGCTGTGCTACAAGGGCACGGAGTGATTGGACAAGGGGAAGGGCTTTGAACTGAAAAAGTAGATCTAGATTGGGTATTAGGAAGAAATTCCTCCCTGTGAGGGTGGGCAGGCCCTGGCACAGGGTGCCCAGAGCAGCTGTGGCTGCCCCTGGATCCCTGGCAGTGTCCCAGGCCAGGTTGGACAGGGCTGGGAGCAGCCTGGGACAGTGGAAGGTGGGTTGTACCTGGATCACCTTTTAGGTCCTTCCAACCCAAACCTCTCCATGATTTTCTGATTCTGTGTTACATTCTGTTCACCCGGGAGCACGAGAGGAAAGGCATGAGGGAGAGGGAAGGCGAACCCTCAGGCAATGTCTAAAGCTAAACCAGGGTGCTTGCATCCCCTTTTTTGTGCTGAACAAGTACCCACACATGGCTTTCCATGAGTTTCATAACCATAATCCTGCAAGCATTTCACTTCCTACTTCAGAAAAAGACACAGCCTGTGGGAATGCTGCTGCAGGAGAAGGGATGGAACTCTGTGCTTCATTCCAGACACTCCATCACTGGGGACTGCCCTGACCCATCTGGGGCAGCACAGCTGAGCACGCTCAGGCACGCAAAACACATCCACGAGTGGGGTCTTTGCTTGTAGATCCAAGGGATTACTCAAAACGGACCTGGAGCTGCAGCTCCAGGCCGAGCTGTGAAGAGGCACCAGTGCTGCCCTTCCCACAGCTCCGCTCAGAGCAGCCCTGGCACGAAGAACTAGCAGGGATAGTTCTGAACAGCTCGTGCCCCTCTAAGCGCTGTGCAAGAGCTAAATTCAGGCTGCAGGCCGGGGCTTCCTCAGCCCCCAGCACCAAAACGGGGCAGGGGGTTTCACCTGCCTTTGCTGAGGGTGAACTCTGGTGCCACCCAAGCACAGGCTGGTGCGCGGAGCCGCGCTCGCTCCCTCCGAGCAGCTCGGGAGTTTCTCAGTGTTTAACTCCTGTTTCCTGGCTGAAGCAGAGCTGGGGAAGGGCCCTGGGGAAGGATCCCTCGAGGTTGTCTCCAGCCTGCTGCGCAGGAAACGCTCCCACGCAGGAGCTGCTCGGAGCAGCTGAGCCCTCGCCCAGCTCCCAAACCCTCCGAGCCAAGGCACCAAACTCACTGCAGAGGGACAAAAGCGAGCCACAGAACCAGAGGGTTCTAAACTGACCTCATCCCTCCTCTTTTCCCAATTCCTTTCCCCACATCTCCTGCCTCCCAGGCATTTATTCACACACAGTGAAACACAGACAGGCCCAGGGGTTTCTCCCAGGTGCTAAGGCAGAAACAGAATTGCTGTGAAGTCTCTTCCTTCCAGAAGGACATTCCAAAGGCACTCTGCTCCTGTGGTGAGGGGGTCCTACCCACATGGGGAAAGCCATCACCTAGAGCACCTCCTACACAGGCCCATGACTGAAAGGGATATAAAAGCATATTCTGGATCCAAATTTTTCCACTTGTTCATAGACAACACCTCAGTGAGGTAATTTCTTCCTACTACAAAGAATCACAGGAGTTACAGCACCTACTGTTACTCCAAGTGCCATTTCAACTATACCTGAATTGGATTATATTAAAAAAAATTTAAATTGTTTCTAAACACATCCAATTTTCAGCTTAAAAATCAAATCCCACTTTATACAATAACTTCAGCTATAATTATACAAGGATATAGAAAAATGAGAGTCATTTGTAACACAAAAATAATTTCTTCCCTCCATCACCTTAAGAATCCATATTGTGCCAGTGGTTTTGCTTGGGAATTCCTGTCCTATGGAACAGGTGGAGGAACAAAGAGGGAAATAACCCTGCTAATCTGGTATTAGCAGGGATTGCCTACAAAAAAACCCAAACAATTTAGGCATGGGTTTAAACAGAATTGTATGCTGAGAGACTGCTCGGGTTATGTTTTCTTTTTTATTTTAGTAAGTGAGGAAAGGGAAAAATAAGAATTGTAGAATCACTGAGGTTGGAAAAGCCCTCTGAGTGCAGCCACGAATCCAGCACTGCCAGGTCCACCACAAAACCACACTGACACTCTGAGCACTTCCAGGGCTGGGGACCCCAGCCCTGCCCTGGGCAGCCTGGGCCAGAGCTTCAGCATCCCTTCTGTGAAGCAATTTCCCCTAAAATCCAGCCTGAACCCTCAACTTTAGGGCCATTTCCTCTTGTCCTGTCCCTTGTTCCCCGGGAGCAGAGCCCCACCTGGCTCTTGGAATTCTGCTCCAAAGGCAAGGAGTATCCAGGTATCCCACAGCACTGCAGAGGTCCCAGGGCCACAGTCCATGTCCCCTTGAGCTCATCTTTAACTTCAGCCAGGCTACAACCACACTCAGAGCTGTTGTTTTCCTGAGGACAGCTGAGAAGTTCACGTAGAAGCTCAGAAATGAGAGTCTGGTTTAATGCAGGACAGCTTCTGACAGTTTGCCAAGGTTGCTTTTAGGTTTCCCTCTCTTCAGTTCCTTTACTGTCCCACTACCATTTATTAAAATTAAAATAAAATATGACCCTTAAGTTTTTGGGAAAAGAAGGTCGATTTGTCATCCAGCAGATCACTGCTGGGAAGGCTTCTACCCCAGCCTCCCACAGCTCCGTTCCTGCTCATCCAGGCACAGCTTAAGCACTTCCAGAGCCCTTCCCTGGCTCAGCCCTCACAGGTACAGCCCCAGGTGAGCTCCTGGGGCAGCCAAGGAAGCCACCCCCAGGCACTGAGCCTGTCACACCTCGTTTGGACACAGCCCCGAGACAGGTGAGTCAAGCTGGAGACGGACACACACGGCCCCCTCAAAGTGTAATTAAAACAGGAGTGCCCAAAGCGCCACAGAAGGCTCACTCTTAACAACAGCCAAATCAATTTAAACTGCCCTGGTTCTGCCTGAATCACAGCTGCAGCAATTTAATTATTCTCACCTGATGCAGAGCCTTCACTTCAGAGCTTTGCACGGGGTGAAAATGTTGGTGTTTAAATAACTTTACACGGGTGCCCTGGGAGCTGCTGGTGAGCTGAGGGAACACGAGAAACGGGTCAGCATGATGTAACACGAGAGCTCATCACACCACTGCCCTGGGAGCCCCGAGAAACAGCCACTGCATAATGCCTGGGGCATAAACTGCTTGGAGATCACCTGAGCCAGGGCATCCCAGGGCTGCTCCAAAGCCTGCTGAGTGTGATTCATACCCTGGCCTGGGGGACGGGAGTGTGCAGGGAAGAGAGGTGAGGAAAAGAGGCCACAAGCTGATCATTTGCATCTGATACAGAACAGATTAACTCGCTTTATTAAGCTGACTACTTAATAAAAGTCTATCTATCCCAGCAAATAAAAGATGAGAATTCAATGCTGTCCCATTAAGGGTTTATTTGTATTTCATCTTTAAACGCTGCTGTTGCTCGTGCTGCTGGTGAGGATTTACTGGTTTTTAAACACTGCACTAACCCCAGTGCTTCTGCAGAACGGATCTATTGTGCCGAAATTTAAGAGCCCTATCTGTTAAACCTGAGCCGTGCAGGGAGGAAATCAGTGGCTTCTCTAGAAATCGATTAAACTGAGCCCCCTGTCCTCACACTCGTGCCCTGAACGTGGCAGGGTTTTGGGCAAAGGCTTCAGCAAAACATTCTCCTTCACAAATAAAAACACGGGCCAGTCTCTCAATTCTGGCACTTCACTGCAAGCCAAACATTTTTCCCCAGAGAAGCGTGAAAATCGAGTGTGTGCCACAGCAAAATATATCAAAACCACGGCCTGAAAATATCCTCTCTCAATAAGGCTGAGAGCATCCTGAAAAATATCCTCTCTCAATAAGGCTGGGATTCTAACCCGTGACTGCAGCAGGTGGGAGTTCAAACGTTAAATACTGTGAGATTTGACAAACATTCCCATCCCCTCTGTGTCACAATATTTACCCTCTTTTTCTTTTTTCCCCAGTCCTTAACCTGTGCTTTGGAAGGGGACTGAACTCTCCAGCTTCCTATCACAATAGTGTGATATATATCTTTGATTTTATTAATTCTATGATGTACTGGAATGACAGCTATGGACAGGGAAGTCGCGAGAGCTTTCCCCCACACAATTATTTTAAAACACTTCCCCAGCTGCCAGCTTCTCCTCCTGACAGCTGGCCCTGGCTCCCTCCTGGCCACAGCCTGGCTTCCCTCCACAGAAGATTCAGCCAGAGGCTGGAGAGATGCATTTGGAACAGAATGCAGAGGTCTGAAGCCCTTTACAATTGGTTTATTATCTTTTCTCCTTCAGTTTCTAGAGTGCACCAGCATGCTTCTTGTCCTGCTGAATGCTCTGCACGGGAAGGAAAATAATGGTGCAGAGCCCTCAGGCAGATGAACAGGGCAGTGCCAGCATTCCTTGGGTATCCCTGGAAAATACACATCCTAATTCAGCAGAACCCTTAAATGCAGAGCTTCCAGCAGTCCCACTGCCTTCATTAACTACCTGCGTGCAGCTTAAACGTTTCTGAAGGATTAGCAAAGCTCAGACTTGCCTGATGCTGAGCTTCAAATGAATTTGGCAAGCCAGAAACTGAACACTTAGACTCAAACCGTTAAAGGAACTGCACGGGAGCATTTACTGCTAACAAGCCACACTTGAACTTAGAGCCTGCAATTCATAAGCCTCAGCTCCTTTAAAGCCCTAGGCAGTTATCTTCACAGCTTTGAAAGAAATGCAGAAGAGTTGTGAGGTCAGCCCCATCTTCTGAGCATTCTACTCCCCGGAAAAGCCCCTCCAGCAGAGCAGCCCTCAGTTCTCCATTTCAGAGTGCATTAAATGGTTCAAACCCCATCCCAATTTCAAAGACAAAGTGGGTTCCTGAGCACATTTCCTAGGTAAGTGTTAACAGTGAGTTATTTGCAAACATCCACTGTGAGATTCCAGCACAGCTACACGTTCTCCTACACCAAGGAGAAACCCCTGCTCTGCTATTAACCAACAGCTCCCCACTTCCCATCTGCAGCTCTCGTAAGTGACAGAAACATAAATCATGACACTGCTCCTGAAATTCCAAGCAAAACTGTGCAGGCTTGTATGAAGAACACGTTATTGCCAGGCTCCAAAATGTTCTTTTCATGCTGCTGAACCCAGAACTGCATCCACTCTGCTGACACTCAGCCTGCTGACCAACCCAGAGAATTCAGGTAACACCCTCAGTGGGCACTAATTACCTCAAGCATCAATTACAAGCCCAATAAAGCCATTTGCAAGGAGTGACAGTCAGGAGCTTGCTAGGACTTGATGCCATTCAGCATTATTAAATTTGAAATCCATCCTCATCCCGTGTTGTGCAAGCCAGACCACAGCTAAGCTGATTTACACCCCATGGCCCTGAGACACACGATCTGGAAACAGGAGGAGGGTCTATAAAAAGGCACACTAAAGCAGTTCATAATCTACCAGAACACACACGAGATAAGAAAAGAATCATTAGTTCAATATCAACACTGCATTTCAAATTCACTGGGGTATGAGAACTGTAATCTCCTCCTAATAAAGCTAAGTCAGCATCTACAACTAAAAGCTACTGAATTTATATCATATTTATGCTCTTGAGCTGCCATACCTGGTTTTATAACATGTTACACTGTAAGAACACGGCCAAACCTGACAGGAGGCATCAGTGCATGACAACCTCAAGGAAAGGTGACACAAAGAACGTGAGGGTAACCTTCGAAAGCCAAGTTCACATCTAACAGAGTCAGAAGAAATTAAGAATTAGAACAAAGTGTCCTCTCTTCATTTGGTTGGGCAAACAGATGTTATTTGGCCCAGTACTTCTATCAGCCACCGAGAGTCAATAAAACAAGCCCAAAATGTCAACACAGAAAGGTGATCCCTTCCTACCAGGCAGCAGTAACAAGAACACCTGCTCGTGTGCTCCAAGTGTTTGAGGGAGGGAATGGCAAAGAAAACAAACCTGGGTTAATTATTGACATTTAGAGCCAACCCTCAGCTGAGGGCAGAGCTGCCCCCCACCTCTCAGAAACAGAGCAAGCTTTCCAACACCCTCATCTTTCACTGGGGTGGACACAAAACCAGATGTAAAACAAAGCCTGGAGCCTGCTCCCAGTCCTCTCCTTGGAACTTTCCAGCACTGATGGCAGGAGCTCAGCAGTAGTTTCTGACTCGGGATTAAAAATACCAGCGAATGTTTTCTAAGCAAGACGAGACATTTAGTCACAGACACCTTTTAATTGCATTTCACGTGGCATTTACAGTCGGGTTCTCTGCATCCCCTTCCTGGAGGGAGGAGAGGGAAGAGGGGGAAGTCCTGCGTTTTCCAGGCTGGCTGTTCTGGAAGGATTTTCTCCCCTTTCTTACATAAGGAACAAGCTTTTCATTAATGCCAAGGATCCAACAGCAGATGGTTCCAGCAAGCAGCACTGGTGCTATAAGTAGGTTTTTCTACACCTACTTCATGGAACTCGAATTTCAGCAACACCCTCGAGATGTGAATGGCAAAACTGCCTCGGAAGCGTGGTCCAGAGCCTCCCAGCTACACTCCCGTGGATCAGGACCGAATCCCTGCATCTCCTGCCTGCACTGGGGAGGATGCACAGCACTGAAGCTTTAAGTCAAACAAGCCACTCGTGGCTACTCAGGAATTGTACTGGCAGCTCGAGCAACAAAGGAAACACAGACTCAGCAATTCAATGAATATCCTGATGCTTTGTCAGCAGCACTGGCTACTGAGAGCCCTGGGTAAATCTGCCACGCTTCTCAGTGCTTCAGGTTGATCCATTTACTTAATTATAAACAAGAGATCAGACAGCAATTCATTCTGCTTTGTTGGGAGGTGGGGATTTTTTTAATTTACTTTTTTTAAAGTCCTTAAGCCCAAGTAACAGCAAACTTTGTGCTATGCCCTTTTCTACTGCAGTGCCAAGACTTCCCTCAGAAAAACCCAGCTGTGAATTTCCTTTAAGTTCATTGTGTGCTTCAAGTGTTGTATAGTAGCAAAAAACTTCTGAACTACAACTGCAGGTAGCTCCAGCTCAGGAAAGTCTGTCCACTTGCTGGATCTTACCAGATTTCAAAATAAGTATCGTCAAAATAAAAGAAACATCAAGAAAACACAATTCTAAACACAGAACTGCCAAGGAACCTGAAACCACTGTAAATACCAGTTGTAAAATGTACTCCAAGAAAAAAAAAAACCTTCAACTTGAAATATTTAAATACCCAAAAGCAGAAGAAAATCCAACTGATAAATAGAATGTGGCTGCTATGCAAGAGGACTGTTAAAAGCTTTCTAAAGTAAAACTGTATTTGGATAATTCCTGAAAAACCCAAACTGTTTTGGGTTGGTTGGTTTTTTCATTGTGTTTATTGGTTTTTTTTAAGAAAAACTAGCACTTAAAGGGAAGTTTTCCAAAGTATAAATTATTGCCCACACTACTTTTATGAAGGGAAACAGGATTTTTTTTTTCTTGCTATCAAAGCAAGTGAGTGAGCAGGGCTGGGTTTTTCAGTTGCCTCAAGTAAGGCTGCAGTGATGCACTCCTTCAGCTCAGTCTGCAGCATGAAAAAATCAGAAGGCTTTGAGAGTTGAGCTTGTTCCAGTCCATAACTGTCCCTGGGGGAAAGCAGAACCAGCTGTGATTGCTGGTCAGTGTTCTGTGGGCTGGAATCACCCCCAGAATCACAGGGCATTTCACACCAGTTTTATGGCATTTATTATCACACCTGCAGGCTGCTGAACAGCCACGTCACACAACCTGTCCACAGACAGAGTACCAGAGCATAAATCACCATAATGCACGAAGGCTGACCAGGTTCCAGACCTGCACACGCTGAATTATTTAGCAAAGCCCTGGTGACCTCTGCCAGGTACCTTTGTGAAGTTAGTTCAGTGTGCTGGTGATGCCAAGGTCCATTGCATCGTTAGCATGAGGGAAGCACATTCCCAATTAAATCACGTCAGCTGGAAAAGGACTCCTCGTCTCGTTTGGAGATGTGGAATGATTTCCTTCACTCGCAGCAAGATGACTCAAACAGCCTAAGAGGCTCATGCCACGCCACACAGAACCCAGCTCTGCTCCTTCCTCAGAAGCCTGGGGAGCACCTATTTAAAGGTGTTCCCACAGAAAAAGTCACTTAAAACAAAGGCAGTGGCACAGGAGTAAAGCTATGAGACTCAGACCACACACACCACTCCCTCAGCAGGCAGCTCACGCTGCACCTGATTTACCACCAGTTTTCCCTACTCCGGAGTAAAATACTCCGACGAGTTCCTAACAGTGCCCACAGCCCTGAGAGCCAAGTGAGGTCAAGGCAATAATACGTTTTTCATGAGCAGGAGGAGGTGAAGATCATGGCTTCTGTCAGCAAGTTCTGGTGATGTATCACATTACATAATGAGGAGAGCTCAGTGCTGGGAAGCACTTTCCTCAAGAAGTTACATAACTCTGCAACGTGTTTAAAAAAATTATCCTGTCTTGCTTTCAGAGGGAGAGGACAGAGGGCAGGCAGGCCTCAGCCCCCTGAGCAGGAGCTGCCCTGATCAGATGCATTTGGATGGAGATAAGGTCTCTGTAGGAAGTTGTCAGATGGGTGAAAAAGAGGCAGGTGAGGGGGGAAAAAAATCCACTCCCAGCACATAAAAACACCGTGTGAGATGAGAGCCTGGCATCTATTTCGGAGCACCAATAGCAGCAGAAGGTTCTCAGTGATGAGTTCCAAGACAGGCACATTTCTGCCACCCTAAAGTTGTCACTATACTGGAGGAGAGTAGAGAGGGTAGGAAAAAACACCCAAATCACAATGTTTTCTCTGCTTTTCCGAGGACTGGTGGCTCCCTCTGAGGCGTGAAGTCCCCCTGGAGATCCTCAAGTGTCAGTGACCCCCTTGGCCAGCCCCGAGCAGGCTCCAGCACACCCCACTGAGGGAGGTGTGCTCACACACACACACTGAGCTGCTCCTGACCTCATCTCTGCAGCCCAAGGCTCCCAGAGCTCCCCCAGCCCCGGGAATGTGTGCAGGTCCAAGGGGGGACACAGGGACACTCCCCAGAGAGCTCCCCCAGGTGCCATCACCATCGCCCCACTAATGCTGCACTGCTGGAACACTTGTGCACAACTAAAACCCCATTAAATCATGCTCCTCTGAAGAGATTTCAGCAAATCTCCTTTTTAGGATTAAAAGCAACCTGTGCTGCTCGACAGAGAATCCAGACCCAAGTCCAACCATTCTCTTTTTTAAGAGCCACAAAGGCCAGGAAATTTATAAGGCACAACACTGGCAACTGGGGAAAGCAGGGGCAGCAATTAATTTCCCTGCCTCCCTCCTTCAGTTCCCAGTCACCTGCACACCAGGTTCTGATTAAATACTGAACCAGCACTCAGGTGAGCTCCATCTACAGCAGGACACGGGCACAGGAGCCTGGCATGGGCCTGGCAAGCTGCATGTCACTAGAAATAAATATGAGCAGGAACCCTTGACCTTTGATTCCAGAGGTCTCTCCCACCTTATGTGAGGCAGTTTTTATCACCTTTTTAGAATTCCCTTGCAATACACGCCAGGAGCAGCTATTGAATTCCATCCCCAGTCTCAGATCACTGCCTTCAAAGTTTTCCTCCCAAGCCATTTGGAAGAAAGGTCACAGGTAAGTCCTTTCACTGCTGATTCTCCTCCCTTCCACGCCTGGCACTTTCATCTCCAAACACTTGACTGGCACAGCCACAAGCAGCCCACCAGGCAGGGGGAGTGCTCCATGTCAGCACCAACACTGGTGTCACAACCTCAGCAAACCTGAAATAAAGTCAGATTTCTACTTTCCTGAAAGACAAAGTCATTCTCTCAACCCTTGACAACCTCAAGCACTCAAGAAGTGGTGGACTCAATTAAAAGCTTAAAATAGAGTCAAGCCTGAAAGCTGAATATAGATTTTTTTTACCTTATTCAAATCTAGCTGCTCCATTTGCATTACATCCCAGCCCTCCCCCTGCCTCACCCTTTGGGTCTCAATCAGGGAGATCAACACCAGGAAAGGCTGTGCTAAATGAAGAGGAAAATCCTCCAGGAAGGAACTGCAGGAAGGGTCAGACATTTCCACTTTACCTTGCTGTAATTAGTGCCTGCTCACCTCTGTGGCATCACACACTTACCCAAATTCCGTGCATGAATTAAGATACAAGATAATAGAGGCTATTCTTGCCTTTGAAAAGATCAGGACAGAGTGTTTGCTTTCAGCAGTGAATTTCACCAAGAGTCACCCTGAGGGTTTAAGGCTCCCCACCCACAGTCCTGCCTAGGTGAAGCAGAAAGCCAAGCAGGACGAACAGACCAAAGCAGATGTTCTTGGAAAGCACACAGCTTCTCCACCTTGAAACCAAGATCAAATGCTTCTGCCACGAGGCTGCACAGAAACATGGAATGCAAGGAAAAGTCAAAATGCACCTGCTCTCCACAACACAGAACCATTAATCTCAACTCCCAGCAGCAAATAAAACCCCCAGGGGACATTCCTACAACTTTGCATTCCTTCTTTGCCATCACTACAAGCACTTTCCACATAAAACAGCCCAATCTGCTCACAAAGGACACCACTGCACAAGCTGGAGAAAGGCAGCCTAAAACACAGGGCACGCACAGCACACACCCCCGGGGTCCACGGTGCCACTGGATCCTGGCACTCGAGTCAAGAATTTAAAGTAATGCTGATCTATCGGGCTGCTTTGGATTTGAATAACAACGCTGAAGTTTCCGGAGGAACGCCTGCCTGCCTCACACGGAAACCATCAGGGGAACAAAGGACCAGCAAGCAGAACGTTTCTGAAGCAGCTCCTGCTCTGCATTCCGTGGTGAAAGGAAGACGAAGCGGCCGTAGCAAGGTGAGCAGCAAGGATGAAGAAGGAGGATAGAAGGGTGGCTCAGGGCTCGGCAGTGCCCCGAGGTCCCTCCACACCCAGCGCAGCACAATTCCCAGCTGCACTGCAGGAGGGGAATGCCCTCTGCAGCCCGCCCTGGGCACGGGACACAGGGCAGGTCGCATCCCCTGCACTGCCGCGGACCTTCCCCTCCACTTCCCCGCACAGAGTTCCAGCACGGCGCCAAGGAGAGCAGCCCCAGAGCAGACCCGGCAAACAAGCCCTGCAACAGCTCCGGGTGCGCCCAAAGGCTCAGTGCTGTGCCTGCCCTACCGAGAAACCACGCTGGAAGAATATTGTTGTCTGCTACAATCCATTACAAGTGGGTTTGCTTTCTTTTCATTTGTCAAAAAAAAAGAAAAAACTCTTCGTTCTAGTGAAATACAACTTTCTAAATTCAGAAAACGATACCAAGAGATCAACACTGCAGATTGATGGGACCTGAACTGGAAGACAATCATTTGTCTGGAATGACTCACATGCATCCTTGACATTTTGCTGTATTTCCAGGCCATTAATAGCACACAGAAGACAACCAAACAAGATTTTACATTCCCCACGCACGAGCAGAGAACCATCACAGCCACAGAAAAACAATGAAAAACAAAACATTGCTGCAGCAAACCTCTGAAATTGAGGTAGCCCGGACCAGTCAAGCAAAGAGAGGTCGTGCCCACTTCATATTCAAGTATTTACTCATATTCAAGTATCCCATTTCTTACCTGTAGCCAGCCCCAACGAGGTACCCAGGTCTGCTCTCCCAGGTCTGCTGCTCAGCTCTGCCGGGCCCCAGCGTTGCTCTTGAGCACTGAGGTCCCACCTGGCCGTGGTGGGGTCCCATCAGCTCCTCCTGGCACGAACACCTGCAGCCCCTCAGGCTGCTGGTCCCCATTTATAGCCCCTTAAAGAAGGCACAGCTGTGTCTCGGTAACTCAGTGATCAGCAGCAGCTGCTCTAACTGAATGCAGTCAGAACTTCTGAGATGATTCTTTGGTTAAACAGAGCTTTGTGGCCTCAGCCCCCTCCGTGGCCCAGGTCACCGGGTGTGTTTCCTTCTGCACAGGGCCCACATTTTCCCAACTCTTCCCTTCACCACTGACATTCCTATAGAAGCTTTTCTTGTTGTTCTTGATGTCCCTGGCCAGATTTAACTCTAGCAGGGCTTCAGAGTCCCCAGCATAATCCCTGGCTGAGGACAATCTCCCTGTACTCCCCCCATAGCTCTGTGTTCTGTGCCCACAAAGAGCAATTAAAAGTCACCTGCAGTCATTGTGAGCCGGGAGAAACCCAGCAAAGATGGAAAACCCTGACAAACATCAACCCCCAGCTGCATCCCAAACCCCGAAGAAGGCCAGGAGATTGCTTCCCCACCTTCCCCTGCTGCTTTCTTTGCCTCATTACAGGACAAAGTGAATTCGCACTCAGTAAATGTGAATTACTGTGGTGCAGTTAGAGATGTATTACATGCATGTCTTTGTCTCCACTGGCGTTTGCCGGGGAAGTCTCACTAGAAACCTTATTAACATGCAAATAATGTATATTATATTTCAATCAGTTGCTATAGAGAGCTACTCAGTGGCAGCATTTTTCTTATCTAGCACAGCAGTGAGACTCACTCGGTCCGCACAGATGCCTCGCAGCAGAATAATTTCTTTCCTGTGAATATTTCAAAACGGCACCACTTGAAAGGAAAGTTTCCCTCTGCACTTTAAGACAAAACTTAGATCGTGAGGAATCTTCAGCTGCGTTCACGGCAGCCTTCCTAACGTCTGAGGAGATGCAGGAGGAGCGGGGGTGTTGCCATTAGAAACAGGTTCCACACCCCAGGTGTGGGTTTGTAGCGGAGCAGCTGAGAGCAGAGCCAGCAGAGGGAGCACGGCCCGAGCCCGGGATGCTGCCGTGGGATGGGGATGGGATGGGATGGAAGATGAGACTCCCCCGGGATCACAGCTCCACACCCGCCAGGACACGACAGCGGGCAGAAAAACCCACCAGTGAGGGATTCAGGCTCTGCCGTGAAAACTGCTCTGCTCTGCAGCGTCTCGCCCTCTTCAAATATTTTGGCCACTTTGCAGCAGACTCTGCTCTAGAGCCAGGCTGGGAGAGCTGGGGGTGCTCACCTGGAGAAGGGAAGGCTCCAGGGAGAGCTCAGAGCCCCTGCCAGGGCCTAAAGGGGCTCCAGGAGAGCTGGAGAGGGACTGGGGACAAGGCATGGAGGGACAGGACACAGGGAATGGCTTTAAACTGAGAGTAGATTTAGATGGGATATTGGGAAGGAATTCCTGGCTGTGAGGGTTGCACTGGCACAGGGTGCCCAGAGCAGCTGTGGCTGCCCCTGGATCCCTGGCAGTGCCCAAGGCCAGGCTGGACACTGGGGCTTGGAGCAGCCTGGGACAGTGGGAGGTGTCCCTGCCCATGGCAGGGGTGGAATGGGATGATTTCTGGTCCCTTCCCGCCCAAACCAGTCTGGGGTTCATTCTCTGATTCTAACATCATTAGTTGTTCCTGCCACCAACCATACAAACATCATTAAACTCAGACGAGTTGGTTTAGAGCCGCGAAGGCACCCAGGATTTTAAGAGGCTTGTTTGCCTCAAATGTGCTGTTTAACACAACCATTTCTCGCCCCAGTGTCTGGGCAGCCCATTAAGGGAAGATCATTAACTCTGACTTGCCCAGCTATAGCAGAGCCATCAGTCCCCGTGCTCGGTGCCGGGGGCAGAGAACAGGTCAGCAGGAGGGACTGAGGGAACGCCCCCTGCTCCTGCTCCTGTCCTCAGCCGCAGGGCAACGAGCGTTAACAGCAACAACTCCCATCCACGCTTCTGGTCAGCAAAACCAGCATCTCCCCCACTGCAGCACGGTAGCTACAACAGCTGAGAATTCCAGGATTTTAGGAAATGCCATGGAGGATCTGGAGAGGAGGTGGGGAAAAAAGCAGCCCAGGGGCAGGTACCCAGCAGCCAGCAGGATGCACCATCACACCCATCTCTTCAAACCACAGCCTGCTCACACTGTCTCCATTTCCAATTCAGCAATTCTGCTGAGGAAAACAGTGCAATTAGGCAAGGATACGGGCAGAAGGGAATTATGACAACCTCAGTCATGGGCTCGCTGAGCTAAGATGAAAGGCAGGAGAACTGGCAGGTACAGCCTAAAAGTATCTGCAGGCTGCAAAACACAAAATAAAGGTGCAATTAACATAATAGAGAGGGTCTGAGTCGGAATGATGGGATCAAATTAGAATAATGCAAGTGTGGGCTGCACATCAGGAATTACTTCTGACCTGCAAAATCCACTTACCTAAGCAGCTTCCCACACACCTCCTCGGTGCCTGGCACGGGGTGACCTCCCTGCACCTGCACGCAGGAGCCTCAGACAGCTCCAGACAGCAACCACCGAACTCACCTGGTACCTGCTCTGGGGGCAGCTCTCCCCAAACTGGGGATGGTGACCCCAGGTGAGCCATGAACTCCAGGGAAATTCAGAGCACTGCGATGCTCTGTGGGTCTGCGCCACACAGGGGCCACCACCCTGAGCAGTGTCAAACTGGGGCTGCTCCTGCTGCCCTTCAGGGAGCCCTGGAGGAACCCACAGACTCTGCAACCACTCTGCACAAACTCTGTGTGTGAAGGGGACACTCTGGGCACGAGACACTGCGCTCAGCACAGCACCACTGAACAGCCACCTACTTCTGCTGGGTCTAAAAAATAAAATGAAGCTTTTGGAGGTGCTACTTGCGAGGAGGACTTAAGAATTTACTATTTCGATGTTAATAATTTAGTCCCCCATCAGTATGCTGGAGGAAAACACCTTGAAATGCCTGGCTCTTTTTCTTTCAGAGCTTCTGTGATCTGCCCTCAAATCAGCTCTTCCTAAAGACACTTCTTTGGGCGTGCTGTATTTTGCTTCAGGTTTCCAAAAAAGCTGCAACTTACTGTTTGCCAGAAGACACCTTCCCTAAGGACTGAAAGGAGACTTGTAACCAGGGCAAGAAGGCTGCAGGGTTCAGAAACGTGCATGCCTGTACTTCACCTTCCCCCGAAGGTTTGTCACTTGGAGCGGGCAGAGCTCGGCAGCCCTCACTCCACAGGAAGCTCAGGTCTTCAGAAGCAACGCTGGCTCTTAGTGCTGACCCCAAAGGCGTTGCCTGATGCACCATCCCAGACCTGCCAAGCTCTGCGAAGCCAAGGACAGGCAGAGCTGCTGCAGTGAGAGCCTCCTTCCATCCTGCTCCTCTGGCTGCTGCGCTTTCTGATAAAAACCAGCAAGGACTGGCAGTACAGACCAGCTAAGGCCCTCCTTTGCCCACCGTGGGTGGGAAGGGGACAGCAGCCGTGCCCTGCTGTAAACTCCACGTGTGTGGGCACAGAGCAGCAGATCCGGGCTGGCCTGGACTGAGGGGCTGGGGAGAGAGGGGAGGGGGTGTTCAGGCACACACCTGGCTCACGGTAATCACAGCAGCTCCCCTTGGCTCCCCAGGATCCATGCACATTGCCAGGTCTCTTCCAAAAGCAGATCTCTGGAAGTGCTTTTCGGTTTCCTCGACAGTGAATTCACAAGGAAGGCCGTCAAAGCAGCAACGAGCACGAAAACGCGCTTTGTTCTTGGAGTTCAGAACACAACTCCAAAGCTGGGAGGCTCAGAAGCTGTGTTCTGTGTCGGCACAGTAAAAAGCTTCATCAGAGGAGGATTCCAGATCCAGCGAGCACTGGTAATTCTTCAGGACTGCTCTGCTCTAAATGGGACGTATTTCCTTCAAGTTTTGAAACCGTCTTTAGAGCTATTGTGTTACAGGATGAGTTACTTTCTGCTACACTGGTTTTTCTCTCCCAAAACCACGTGTTCCTGCTGTTCTCCTTCTGGACCATGTTTTCCCTCCCCTCTCTGACTTCCCAGGAACTTTATTGATACCAGCACTCTGCTCTGTCATCACTGTGCTCCTGGCACCCCCCTCCCTGCCTTGGTTTATTGATTAGGCACTACACATCAGCTTTCAAACGAATTTTTCTTTACGTGTTATCATTTAGCCTAACGTTTAGCAGATATTAAGTACAAGAATTTGTCAATATTTCAGAGACCCAAAATAATTTAGCTGAGTTTAGTTAGCAAGTTCACATCTGATTACACATCCTCACACTATTGATTTCCTGCAGCCTGCCAGCACCACCGGTGCCTGTTCTGAGGGCTGCTCAGCCCTGTGCTGCTGTCCAAATCACACTAACGACCCCAGAATGAGGGCTTCAAAAGCAAAAGCACTCCCTTCGGTGTGAAAGCCTCACTCTCAGGGCTCAGCGGTCACACCATTCCAGTTATGGACTGACAGTGAAGAGAACGGGGTCCTTTTAAGTTATTTGAAGGTGCAAGGTTCTGCCCCAGGCTGGAATGCCACCATCCCTACCTGCTGCGGGGCTGACGGGACACACAGCACCCTGCAGGAACACCCTGTTCACAGCCCGTGCTCTCCACGTGCACGTATTTATTCCTCGTGAGCTGAGCCGGACAAACACGCGGAGGTGAATCCTCCGGCAAGAACCGCGCTGGCACCGCCGGCTTCCAGCCACGAATCCCACCTCCCCACGCAGCTGGTGGGGAAACAGGACCCGGCAGCAGCGCTTCGTCTCCCCCCTTGCTGCCAAGGAGGCAGAGAAAGCAGAAGCTTGCCCGAGCCGAGTCCGGCAGCTGCCGGGTGCCTCCGCGGCAGCACGGCAAACACAAACAAGCTGCTGCTCGAGTGCGGCGCGGGAGGGAAGCGGGATTTGCGTCATTCCATCAGTCTGTCTCAGCAGAGGGCATCTCTGGAGGGAGACAAGAGAGCCCTGCTGGTCTGTACGCTAATGCAGCGCCTGGCCTGCTGCTGAGGCTGTGTGCAGGGCAGCTCCCGGCGCCGGCAGCCACGGGCCGAGTCACAAGCTCGCTTTATGTAGGGCACAACGCAGCCTTCGCATGTGACTGTCACCAGAGCAACAACTCCAGCGACTCCGCTGCTCCCAGCGCACCTCGCCCAGACCCAGAGCATCTCCCGCACGCACCGAGGGTGTCTTGCAGCTCCAAACCGCGCCCCAGAGAACAAAACCGGCCCCAGATTCATTTAAAGATAAATCAGCCAGGCCAGGTGCAGAACTCAGACCGAGCTGCAAGCAGCAGCCCCTTCAGAATGCTCTGTCTCAGCACACAACTCTCCTCCTCTCCCTCCTCCTCAGCCTCTCACCAGGCACTTTCTCCGTGGAAAAGCAGCACCGTTTTTAACTTGATTAGGATGAGCACAAACATCCCTCCCTAAGCTGCGAGGGGCCAGCGCTGAATTCTCAGACACGCAAAACTGTCCTTGTATAGACGTGAGAAAATGCAGTACGTTTGGGTTTACAACCCAAAAAAAGTGCATTATCGAATTAGGCCGAGGAGCTGAGCTCTAGAGGCTCTTGCTGCTCCTCAAACCTTAAATGAAATGGATTCACTGAAAATTAGGCTCGTGCAACTCAAACACCTTAATGAGTTAAACACCTTTTGTTATCTTCCTTATGCTGATTCATCACATCTAACAAAGCCCCGTAATCAACTGCTCTCAATTCCACCGGTGCATTTTAATGCTGATTTGCTCCCAGCAAATTATTGTAAAATTAGTGAGACAGCCCCCAAACGTTTTCTGGTGTGTCCTCGCAGGATAAGGAGCACACCTGCACCTGCTCACCCAGCCCTCTGCTCCTCCCTCCCTTCTTCCATCAGCACAAAAGAAACTTTTTTCCACTCCGGGATTTTCTGGAAGTGCATAATCCAGATTATTTTTATATATTTATATGCATCTATTACCAGACTGGCATTTTTTTCCTTCCAGAAGTCTATATCAGGGCTCATTAACAGTTCCCTTCCTCACAAGCTACAGAATTTCTACAACTACACCAGCTTTTCCAAATTATTTAAGCAGTCTTCACCTGTATATTCTTTCCATTGTAAGAACTGAAAACTTTTAGGACTTGTGGGGATTTTGTTGTTTGGTTGTCAGGTTTCTTTGCTATCTTTTATTACGTGTAAGACTGAACCATAACCACGTTATCTCGTATAACTTTTCCATACTTCCTTTTGTCCAAGTTAACCACGTGTGGCAATATGGAACCCCTGCCAGGGAGCCACAGCCACTTCACACAGGTGGAGCTGCTGCAGGGCAGGAGTCTAAGGGGTTTAGAAGAACTGTTCAAGTCAAGGTACGAGACAGCTTCTAAAAGCACTGATTTCCCAGTGTGTTCATCTAAGAGAGGCCTGGTTTCCTTTAAAACAGATTCCAGTCACTTTAGCTTTGAAGAACTGAAGGGTCAGGAAGAGCAGTGGTCACTGATGGTGGCAGGGCACGAAGCTGCCTCTGGAGGGAGGAGGGTGGGCAGGTTGTGCTCTGGGGCAGGTGGGAACAAGGAGGACACCCCACTTCTCCCCCAAAATCAGAGATCCCCATTTCAGCATCACTGGCACCTGACACGGAACTTCTGCCAACAAGGGATCCTCATTCCCCACCCGAACGTCCCCAAGGTGAATGGGACAGTTAGGTCAGAGGAAACTGAGGCTGAGCTTCTGAAAGGGGAGCTGCAGACCCCTGGAACCTGCAGATTGGGCTGTCAGGAAGCTGAGGGAACCGTGACCCTGGGAAGATTCTTTAAAACAAGGCTATTATTCTCTATTTTCCAAGTTGGAGACTTCCTCCGTCTTTTGTATCCAGCCAGAGAATAAACTGATGCCACGGGTGGCTCCTGTCCCTGCTCCTGGACAGCGTGGGACATCAGCAGCCACTGCCACAGCCCCTGTGCCAGGCCCACGGGTGGGGGAGGACATTTTGGGGCAGCAGAGGGGACAACGGTGCTGCTCACGTGAAGGTGGCCCTGAAGCTGTGGCTGCCCAGGCAGGCACGTGGGCCAAGGCCCGGCCAGATGCACAGGGCTGGCTCCCAGCTTCCCCACTAAGCCCCCAGGCTACGCCTCAAAGCAATACAACTCTGCCATAAATATCCCAGATTAATTCTGATCCCAGCATCAAATCCACTTAAGAGACTTAAAAACCTCCGAGTCCCCAGAGCTGCCTGCCCAAGGAGGGCTCTGCAAATGAGTCCTGGGCTGCAGAGGAGAAATATTATCAAACAAGGCAAGCCATTTGTACAATTTTGGGTAATGTCATTTGCAAGAGACAAATGGGACAAGATAGCTGAGTTGACATCTTGTACTACAAGCACAGCCACAAAAATCCTCGGGGACTGGACATGGATACACAGGATAGGATTCATGTAAATATTCCATGTTTTCTGGAGACAGCTCTTTCCCCTTAAGGGATTGATTGATTGATTGATTGATTGATTGATGACAGCATGCTCTCCAGTTTATTAAAGGAGCTATTTACTCTCAGAGAGACATCTCTGTTTATAAAAAAGCCTAAAGTGATTACCCCAGCAGCAAAGGAAAAAAAAGCCTTGTTAACACTGACAGCAAGGCTTGGAAACAGGAGCAGGCAAGGGGCCACTGCGTGACCAGCGACCCTTCCGAAGCCTCCACAGCAGCCTGCACGCTGAGGAAACGCTGCTTCGGAGCACCAGCACCCCCGACTCCGAGCACAGCAGCGGCAGCAGCACTTCCCACCCTGCCCGCGGGAGCTCCCGGCAGCCGGGGCAGCCCCCCGGGATATCCCTGCCCTACCGGCACCGCTGTCCGGAGGGCTATAGCGCCCGAGCCGCTGCCTGAGCCGCTGCCCCGGGCCCCGGCAGCTCCCGACCGAGCCAGCGGTGCCTCCCGCAGCGGGACGGGCATCCCGGGCATCCCGGGCATCCCGGGCATCCCGCGGCCGCAGCACGGTCCGGGGCTCTCCCTCCCGGCTGCCCCGAGCAGGCGATCCCGTATCCCGCATCCCGGGGGCTGTATTTCTAAACCTGAGGAATTCGAGCGCAGCGGATCACAAACAGCCCATTGTGCTGTGTCAAGCAGCCAAGTGGGCTCGTAATCCTATGCATGCTTTTCCCACTCCGCTCCGGGAAAGCCAAGCCTTAAATACTTTTCCAGAACTAAAAACACGCCGGGAAAAGCGCCGACCTCAGTTCTTGCTATTCCCGAATCCCTGCCGCTTCGGAACCGCGCAACTAAGCGGCTTTCCCAGCGCTGGGGAAACGCAGACGATTAATTACAGCTTAGAGAGGCTGGAATAGATGCGGCGGCCGGGAGCGAAGGCGGCCCGAACGGGGCGAGCTGGCGCTGGCCCGGGCCAGCCCGCCGGTGGCGAGCGGCCAATGTTTACTGACCCCTGGCCGGGTCACTTTCGATAGCGGCCGGAGCCGAGGGAGCGCCGCGGGGCAGCTCCCGGGGGGCGAGCGGCTCCCCACGCTGGGTACCCCTGGTCCCCACGGCGCTCGGACCGGCAGCGAGCACGCTCCGGGGAGAAGGGCAGGGCTCGCCCCGCTGCTCCCATCGCCCCGGTACCGCGGCTCTGCCCAGGGCATCCCCCCCCAGCGCCGCGGGCGGCGGGGCCCGGGGCAGCGGTGGCCGCAGGGACAGCCGTGGGCACGGCGGGCGGGGCGCCCAGCATCGAAACCCCCCGGGACCCCGGCCAGGGAGCCAGTGAGACACGGGCACCCGCACGGGCTGGGGGGGAACGGAGGCTGGGGCCACCCCTCCGCACCCCACCGCTGTCCCCCGAGGCCCCCGGGCTCGCCCCGGGGCACACCCCGCAGGGAGTCCCGCCGCTTGCAGCTTCGGGCAGCCGAAGGCAGGAGGGGAAAGGGAAGGGAAACCCCGCTAGGGAAACCCCCCTCGCGAAAAAAGGGGCAAAGAAAGGCGGACAGCGCTTACTTCTCGTGCCTGGCGTTCTCCTGGATGGCGCTCAGCACCCCCGGGGGCGCGGGGGGGACGCCCTGCTGGAGCCGGCATGTGGCCAGGTGCCGGTGATGCTCGTCCTGCAGGCAGGCATTTTCGTGGTACAACTTGGCCACTTGCTGCTCCAGCTCGTCTATCCTCCGCTTCTGCTTCTCCAGCAGCTCCTGCTGCGTCTCGATAATCTTGTTCAGCTCCTTCAGGTACTCGGCCGCCTTGCTGGGGTTCTCGGCGGGGCTCTCCATGGCCGCCCCGCACCTCCGCGGCGCGGAGGGGGCAGGCGGCGGCCAGCGCGCTCCGCTGGCAACTTAAGCGAGAGGGGAGGAATAAATACCCCGGCGGAAAGCGGCGCCCCGCGGCCCCGCGCGTCCCCTCCTAGAGCCGCGGCTGGCCGGGCGGGCGGCGGCCCCGCGCCGC
>VZTF01005333.1:0-42680 GCA_013397755.1 Cnemophilus loriae | reverse complement strand
GTCCTCGCATCCCGTCCTTGCATCCCATCTTCGCATCCCATCTCCACATCCCATCCCCACATCCCATCCCCGCATCCCGTCCCCACATCCCGTCCCCGCATCCCGTGCCCGCGCCCCCTCCCCGCGCGGCTCCGGGCCCCTTTCCCCGCGGCGGGAGAGCCCCGGGAGAGGTGCGGGAGCGCTCTCGGGAGCGGGGCCCCGGGGCGGCGCGGGGAGCAGCGCGCTGTGCGCGGAGGCGGGCGGGGACCCGGCCTGTGGGACCGGAGCTGTCCCTGCCACATGTGGGGAGCGGGCTCTCGCGGCGGGGGTGGCAGCGGGGGTGGCCCCCCGAGCCGGGCGCCCCAGCAGCACGCCCCGAGTCAGGTAGCAGAGCCCTCCGCCTCTCCCGTCAGCATCCCTGGCGTTAAAACCTCTGTTGGTGAAACGCTGCTTCCCGCTAAGGCTGCGTCAAGCCAAGAAAAGTTGCTGAGGTTTTGGGTCCTGTATCATCCCAAGTGTGCGTTGGGAATGCTTGTGAGAACCGGGAGTAGGCAAGGGAAACGGGGAGATACTGCAGGAAGAAGATAGGAAGGTGAAGACGTGCTTTTCTCCTCCCTTCCTCTTCATGTCTCCTTAATCTTTTTTTTCTGATTTTTCTACTCCTTCTCTTCACCTTTCCACTTTTCAAGTTTATAATTAATAACATTTTCTTAGAGGAGTTCTTCTGCTGTCACTGACGCCCCGACCCGTGGTGGTGGAGCCAACTCTTGCTCACCTTTGCCAGGATGCGCCTTTGCTTCAGGAGCGCGGCCGATGCCGCGGGGCGAGGCCGAGGGGGACCCGCTCCTGGGGCGGCTGCGGCCTCCGCGCTGTCCCCATCTGTGCCCGGCAGGTTTGGCAACGGAGCTCCCAAGCACAGGGCGTCCGTCCCAGCTTCTCCCCCTCTGCCTCTCGCAGTCACCAGGGAGAAAAGGGGCGTGAGGGGAGGGCGCAGCCACAGCCAGACTCGTCTGGCAGTTTGCAGGGGCATTCTGGCTTCAGGCAGAAATAAGTTATTGGCAGAACTGTTCCTTTTGCTCTGACACGAGTGCAGCGAAGGGCTGTTGTGACTGTCGAGGTGACTGAAGCATGAAAGCCTAATTCCCAGTCCTAGTGGGGATCCTGACTTCACAGACACGTCTTTAGCTGCTCTCTGAAGAGACCGAGCCTCCTTCCCAGTAACTTGATTAATATTTTTCATTAGAATTCTTGAAAATATATTTTTTTTTTCTGAATGCTATTCGTTCAGAATGTATTTGCTACAGTGCAGTTTCCTCTGCTCTGTGTGGAAAGAAATGCTTATCACGATATGTCACTGAGGCAACCTGCGTCGTAGTAGGCAGCCAGAGTATCCGTCAGGGGTTAAATCAATAAATCAAGCAAGTCAACTTGCTTCTTATATGCAAAATAAAATGCAAAGCAAGACACTGAAAACTCATTAAAGTATGTGCAGACAATGAAGGCTTATTAAGCATTTCACAGCAAGGACGGTGGAAGTGGAGCAGCAGCAGTTTGTGCATGGAGGATCCGTTTGAAACACGCCTTTTTAGGCAGAAATGCCCGAGTTCACCATGAGCACTGCTGAGGGCGGCAGGAGCCGCGCTGAGGGTGAGAGTTTTCCTGCTTTCCTTTCCCGATTGCAGGAAAATGCCTCCATTCCCGCATGCAAAGCTGGGTCTCGCCCGGCTCCCGGCCGCGGCGGGTGAGCTGAGCAGGCAGCGATGCCTCGGGAGGGGCTGCCGGCTCCGCGTTCTCTGCCTCGTTTGGGAGGCTTTTCTCCGAGGATGCCAGGAACGAGATCACGAACCTGACCTGCCCGGCTGCTCGTGCTCTCCCACAGAGAACACGGAGCAAATCAAACCTGCTGGGAACCCTCTCCACAGGAAACCACGAATTAGCCGGAGAAATACCCTAAACCCTCAGAAATGCCCCGGGGTTGGCACCTGGAGCCTGCACCGTGTTCCTGGTGTGTTCTGGATGTTGCTGCTGCTCAGCACTGAAAGAGGAAGGAGGACTCTGTGTCTCAGGGATTGTCTCTGCCCCTCCAAAAGCCTGTGTGCTCCACCACGCTCGGTGAATTAACAAGGAGAGGTAAACTTAGAAGATAAGCATATTCATAGAATCAATGATCTATTCAATCTCTATCTGTGAAGACACAGATTGTAAAAGCAGACCCAGCTTGTTCAGATTTGCTCTGGTAGAAAATTAAGTGACATCAAGCCTAACCTTTTAAAATATGAAAATCATTAAAATAGCATTCTTGTAACTCGCTAACATCCTACCTCAGACTGTCTCTCTCCATGAGCTACACAGCACATGGTTAATTCTTGCCTTGGAAAGTGCCAGGGAAGATTTAAATATGAAAGGGAATGTTGCTCATTCAGTAAGTAGGATTCTCTTACTCATTTATTATCGGCAAGAGATAAATCACAGAGAGGTTGGGGCTGGAAGGGACCTCTGGAGGTTGTCCAGTCCAACTTCCCTGCTAAAATACCCCATTACCCTTTGGAAAAACCCTAGAGCATCTCGAGTTTTGGTGTTTTCTGGCGAATCAATACCCTGCAGAGGGCCCTTTTTGAGTGTTCAGAGTCTGGTCCAGTCACAGAGTCACATCCCTGGTGCTCCCAGGCTCATGTGCTGTTTGATGCCCACCAGAGAGCGGGCACAATCCTGGCCCTTGAGCCTGCCAGAGCTCCAGGAGGGTTTGGACAAGGCTCCCAGGGATGCTCAGGGTGGGATTGCCGGGGTGTCCGTGCAGGGCCAGGGTTGGCCTGGATGATCCCTGAGGGTTCTGTGTTTGCCTGTCCTGTTCTGAGAGCCTGGCTCTTGCACTCACTGCCTAGCTTCGCTGGTTTGTCAGAGTTAAATTTATAGTTCTGTGGGGAGGCTGAGCATGAAATGTCACTGTTTCAGAAATGGTTTGGTGTGGCTAATAATGCCATGGGTGAGCAAACAGCTGAAACTATTTTTTTCAAAGGAAGATAAGACCAGGAAAAAGCCTGTGATACATATTTTTCAATGTAAAATTAATTAGGTCAGTGTAATATAAAAAAACAAGGATCCAGAAGTCATGCAGTGATTTGTGCTCAATCTTAACTCTGCCCTCCATCTCTCTCTTTTAAAATTCTCTTCGAAGCCACTTCTTTGTTGGTTGCATTTCTCTCTTAGTCCTCCCCTTCTCCCCTTAATTCTCTGCCTCACTTCTTGGTTCTGCTGCTGTGTTTAGAAACTAAGGAATTTTATCCTGCTATTCAAGTTTATCCTGTTGTTAGAATTTATATGTAGGTCACAGAACCCCCGAATGGATTGGGTTGGAAGGACCTTAAAGCCCATCCAGTGCCACCCCTGCCACGGGCAGGGACACCTTCCAGTGTCCCAGGCTGCTCCAAGCCCCGTCCAACCTGGCCTTGGACACTGCCAGGGATCCAGGGGCAGCCACAGCTGCTCTGGGCACCCTGTGCCAGGGCCTCCCCACCCTCACAGCCAGGAATTCCTTCCTAACGTCTCATCTCAATGTCTCCTCTTTTAGTTTCAGGTCGGAGCCCCTTTCCCACGCTGTATTTAACGTGTGTGTCCCCTGTCCTGGTGTCCTAAGGCAGGACAATTGTCCCTGCTCTCATTCCGTGTGCTCACCGCACACCCAGCGGTGCCTGCCCCTCTCCAGTGGATCAGCTGATTAATACCAGAAAAACCAACATTCTGGGGGGCCCGACTGCTGCGCTCTTTGGAGATTCCTGGGAGAAAGAAGGAAATAGGAATCCCACTGCTGGCCGGGACCACGGCCCCCAGGAGCCAAATAATGCCTGTGAGATGAGACCTGACTGTGAGGTGTTAAACAGGCAAAAGGAGAAAGTCACCCCAGGACACACAGCCACAAAGACCTGAAATCTTTTAGGAACTGTGGTGTTCCTGGCTTGGTTTTTTCCCTCTCCTGGTTAAACATAACCCACCTTTAAGACCTGACATCTTATTTCTCTTACCAGTTTATTTGATTTCTACTTAAAGGCATGGAACTTCCTCATGCCTTTTCCTACCACAAATCTTTTTCATTATAATCTCTTGTAAAATAGGATCATATTACACTTTTTTCTTAGTTAAATGGAATGTATTTGGACTTGATCTATGTACCTCAACCCCTCTTCTAAAAAGGAAGAATAACTGACTTGCTCTCAGGTCAGCCCTGGAGCCTCCTGGCTTGCTCCACCCCACGGTGCCAGTCTGGTTTTGATGGCACTTGGAAAATCACGCTGCTCTTACCCTGTCCAGCTCCTAAAGTATTTGAAATATCCCAAGCTAAGTGTGGTAAAATTACAGGCCACATTTTAAGGCATTTCCACAAAGCAGCAGAAAGTTCAGTTTTAATTTTCTGAGTCTGATCCTGAGTGGAGAGATCATTACTGTTTGTAGGAATTGCCTTTTGATTTATGAAAGAAATGATAAATTGGCTCCTCCAGGTTCCGTAGCTGAATCTGGAGGTTTGCCTGCAAAGTGTGGTCCAGAACTAATCCATCTAGGTATGCAACTTCAACCAAGCCTTTATTCTAATGAGCCTTTCAGAAAAGATTTCCTTTGTGCTTTTGTTGGTTTCTGTGATTTCTGCTTCTGTATCTTGTTTTGGTGATATCAGGGAATGTTAGCAGGCAAAAAGCAAATGTGTCCTCTTGTGCAGAGTTCTTGGGAAAGAACTATGTCCTTGTGTCCTGGAAATTAAAAAGCACTGTTAATGTAAGGTATCAAGCAACTCAAACATAAAAGTGATAATTTGACAGGGATAAATAAAAATTACAGCGATATATCCCTAATAGAAAAGGGACAAATCAGCAAGGGATACTTTGCTTCTTTGGGGGAAGAGGCAAATTCAGAGCTGGGTCATAGAGGAGCGAGTGTGCTGTTCCCAGAGCCGGCTCCCAGCTGTCCTTGGGGAGTGGGAAGTGGCAGGGTGGCAGTGACACCAAGGGCAGGGCTCACGCGGTGCTGGGGACCTGGCTCATGCTCGGGGACTCTCCAGAGAGAAATCAAACAAGAACAGAAAGAATTTCACTGTGAAAGTGAGAAGCAATTTTATAAAAGGGACTAAATGGAACTTATAACTCTAATTTAGCAATAAATATAATGAAATTCAGAGTACGGCGTTAATGAAAGAAGTTATTTTATAAATGGTGCAGAAAATCTTTTCTTGGTGCTTAAGCTGAGATTGAAGCCAAATCAGAGTTGGAATCACTTTTATTAACACATCATATTTTAAGCTGTGGGATAAACTGTGACTCAAGGAGAACAATTCATGCTGCAGTACCAAGCACCCGGCGCAAGAGCAGAAAAGTGCCAGAAGAAAACACTTCCCATCCCAGAAAGATGAAAAGCACAGGGACAAAAACCACAACCTTGGCATCAGGGTAGGAAGCTGAATACTGAAAGGGGAAAGGAAACAAATAAACCCCTCCCAAAATTACAGCTTCAGAAATTCCCTGAAAGCAAGGAGGAGTAACCATGCTAAAATTGCTGATTCCATGCCTGGTCACCATTCCTTGTGATTCCACGATTTCATTGCAACGTGCTGCTTTTGTGAGCTCATAAAGCAATAAAATATCAAATACCAGCATTTCAGTAGAAACTAAAAACCCAACCCAAAATTTTCATCAAGTCGTCTCTGGATAAAAACTTAATAAGCAAACTTGCTCATGGAAGACTGTCAGAGGTTTTTGTGTGTGTTTTGTTGGGTTTTGTTTTTAAACATCACTTAAATGAATACTCACCTCTGCTGCCAGAGTCAAATTCGCCCACTATTTTCCATTTTAAGACATTTTATTCCATTTTGATTCCATACATTTCCATTCTAATATTTTTCAGTGCTTTAATTGGTCAGAGTCAGTTTTTCCATGCTTACCATACCCATGCTTAGACTGAATTATCTTGGCAAATTCCAGCAAACGCTGCTTTTCAGAATAAGATTATGAGGAAACATGAAAATCAGATCATTTTCTGTTCTTTTTTAAACATCCATGGGAACAGAAATTAGAGAAAGGTCAGACTAAGCAACTGTGATAAAATACAAAGTCCTCAGAAATACGGATTTCTTTTCATAGAATCATAGGATATTTCAGAGACTATCCTGAGCTGGAAGGGACCCACAAGGATCATCCAGTCCTGGCTTTGCACAGACAGCCCAACACTCCAATCCCACCCTGTGCATCCTTGAGAGCAGTGTCTGAATTCTCTTGCCACAGGCATTTTAATCTGGACATCTCCACTGGTGAAAACCAAGGATTTTTATCATTCATTTCTTGTTCTCTTCTCACATCTGTAACTGGCGTGTTGCTTCCAAGAATGCCAGGAACAGAAACTCACTTGGATGGCACAGGAATATTTTTTAACTTTATGAAAATAATTCTGCCTTCCAAGAGAAGTTTAAATTAAAAAAAAAAAAAAGGGGTGAGACATCCTGAAAAATCAGTACCTAGTCATAATTCCAGTATGTATCCTGTTCATTCCATCTCAATCCAATGGATAAAACCACAGTTTGAAAGCAGGGCACAGCATACTGTGTATTTGTCATCAACAAAACTTGAATGAAAAAACCCTATTTACTCATTTGACATGAATTGCAGCAACCTATAAATCCTGCAGGCTTGGGTTGCCCACCTTTCCTGCATCCAGAGCACCTTTTCATGGGTATATTCCTATGGTTTTAATGGTGATGGGGAGCATTTCACCTGCTTTTTCAAACTGTGCAGCGTCTCCAGGACAGCTGCACCATGCACTGACAAGATCAGCACACAAAAATATAACATTTTAATGTACCAGAGCAGGTAGAAAAGGGCAATGTTCATTCAGGCAGTCATTAACTAAAGCAGGGCATGAGCAAATAAAACTGTGCTATGATTAAAGGGGTGTATTTTTGATCCTGTGGTCATTAAGGTATATTTGTACCAGTGCAATTAGAGGAGCCCAGGTTTGCTCTGACTCACTGTATTTCATTAGTCTGCAGTTGTTCAGATTTCCACCATATCCTCTTTTTCTTGGGAGAAACTGGTAATATATCACTCTGTATATAAATATACACATGTGTGAAGAGAAGGAGAAATAACGTTTAATTTGTACAAAAGGAGGAGAAATCACCCCCCAGCTTTATCGCTGACAACAGCTGAGGGGAATTTAAGTTCTTTCATTTTATTTGCAGCAAGACTTAAAAATAGATTTGCAAATTCAGACTGGAAACTCTTCTTTTCCAAAGAAGAAAAGCACATCACAAAATGGACAAATCAATTCCAATTGCCTCTTGCCCAAAGAAACGGCACTAAACCTCAAGGTGTCTTAGGTAAAGATTCCAAATCAGGAAATGAAAAGCTGAACAAGAAAATGCTGAGGTCAGGCAGGCTCAAGCTTTCCTTATCCCTTCTCTTATCCCTTGTCTTTCATGCTGCTGGGAGGCACACGGAGGGGATGAGAGCGGCTGCTGCTGCTGGGCTGCATCGTTACGAACAGTCCGCATCTACGATTTCAGCCTGGGAGCCTCAGCAAGTCCTTCAGAGCTGAGCTGGTGTGTGCAACTCCAGCCTCCCTCCCTTGGTGCTGCAGCTGCCTTGGGAAGCCCCAGAGCCACGGAGTTAAGCTCTGTTCAGTCTGGGAAGGCTGAAAGGTAACGGGGTTATTTCTGTCCAAGCTTCCCTGAAAAAATGCGTTTGCTACTTCACAACTGCCACATATTGCCTTTTCTCTGGTCTTGCATAAGCAAGGACTGCACAGCACTGGGAACAGTGGGAGAATCCAGTCCCAGGGGATGTTGTCCCTATGGAGGAGGTGGCTTTTGTTGCACGTTTCCTGTTACTATTAAAAAGTCACAATTAAAATGCTCACATGAACGTGGTGCAGCCCCAGCCTCTTGGTGGTCGGTCAGACACACAGGGCTCTCGGTGTGAGTCAAGGTTTCACTTGGATCAGGACTCCTAAAAAAGCACTGATCCTGCTCTCTTTAGAGAGCTGAGAGAAATGCAGCAACTTCTGGAAGCTTTTCCAGTTGAAATGTTAAAAAAAAAAAGAAAAAAGAAAAAAAAACAGATGTACTTGCTTTTGGAAGCTTTGGGGTTCTCTCAAGAGAAGGCTCTATCACAGCCTGAAAATTTGTCACAGGGAATGACAAAGTACTGTGGCAGCAAAGTGCTCAGTGAACACTTTCGTGGGGGATTGCAGACTGGCAGAGGGAACAGCTCTTCCAAGACAAAGGAACTTCCAGAAGTGACCCTGTCAATGAGTAGCTGGAGGCAAAAGGAACTTGATTCACTCTAAAGATGGATTGGAATTCTACTCGAAAGGAAAAGTAAAAAGGGAAAGTGCTGCTGCTACAAAGAAGAGATGGAGATGTAAGTTCTGGAAATGCAGTACAGAAAGAAGCAGCTACATTTTTCATAAGTCTCTTTGTGCATGTTACTTTGTCAAAATTAATCCGGGTCATTTATCCAGAGGAGAATAATGATCTGAACCAGCTCTCAGGGCACCAAAGTGTTAATCAGCTGTTTGGAGGTTTCCCCTTGGGCAGGCTCTTAGAACACAAGGAGAAACTCCATATCAAACAAGTCCTTAGTACAAATGACAAATGTAGTTTGTTCCCAGTCCCTCGGCAGGGACTGAGATTTTAGACTTGTTAAAAACACGGAATGGGCTGACTGGGAGCTGGTGACAAACTGCCAAGGGTTCTTCTGAACCCCGGCTCTCTGAGGGAGCTTGCTCCAGGAGATCTCCCAAGGAGCAGCAGTCCCACGAAGATGAACGGCCGTGCTCGGGCTCCTCGGCCGCCGGGTTCCGCGAGGATTGAGCTGCTCTGGCGGCCGCGGAGAGGATCCCCGAGAGGCCGCACACGGTGGGAGGAGGGCACAGAGATGCAGGGCCTGGGTGTCACTGAGGCTCCTCGGAACTGTCCTTCATCCAAGTCAGGCAAAAGCTGTGAAAATGTCTGCTTGCAAAACCCAGGGCAGCAAAGGTTTATAGGGACCCAGATATCAGGGAAGAAGGAAATGGTATCAATCCGTGTTTTCAGCCAGGACCAAACGCCAGCAAAATCTGCAGGATCTGACCTGTGGGAGATCCCTCCCTTCATGTGTGGGGCCCTCCCTGTTTGTGACACTCCGGGGCTCAACCCCAAAGGGAGGACTTGGATTGAAGAAGTGTCTTAGCTCCTAAAACCTCTGCCCCGCTCTTCTGAATGGGCCTTAATTCAGTTTTCTTCATAAGAGCTGTGATCCTCAGCCTGCTCAGGACACTTTCATTTCTCTGTATTGAAAACAAAGTGAATTTCTATCTTCAGAAATGCCTTCTTAGCAGAGAAGGTGCAGTTTAAATTATGTGATAAACCTGATCCATTCCCACATGGGAAAGCTAATCCTGATCCCCGTATAAAGCCTTTTATTGTACTGAGCTCTGTATTCCATTGCCCCATGTAATGGAGAAGTACCCTCTGGATCTTGAATTAATTCATGTGAGTAGCTCTTTACTGAAGCACACAAGTGGCACTAATCAAATACTTTGGGGTGAGTGATCTTGAAACCTATCTTTGAGAATTCCATGACAGGGCTGGGAACTGGGAACTTGGCTTTGCCTGTCAGTGATCCAGCATTTAAAAGTCTCTCACTGCATTTACTTGCTGAGTTACTACAGGAAAAAGATGCATTATTAATGTTTGGCTCTGCCTTTCACCTGAAAAGGATATTTTCTGAAAAGGAATGTAAAGAGAAGATCTCATAATTGTGTTTGTATTACTCAGATCTGTTGGGGAACATAGTTCTGCCATTACCTCAACGTGTGGCCTGGAAAGACTCTTTCACATTGCAAAAAATTCTCTTTGCAGCTACGCTCTCTCAAAAACTGGCTGTCAAAAAGTCATGCCTGTGTCATTCCTGTGTTTGATGCTGGCTATAAGTTGATAGTTGAAATAGATCTCGAGGAGTTTCTGATGTCGAATGAAATAAACTCATCCTTGGGAACAAAAAGGGCTTTCAAAAAGGTGCAGCTACGACTGTGAGCAGGTTTCAACTCAATCCTTTTTGGCTTCTGTTATTGTCTGTTGGTTTTTCCCCCTTTAAACTCCCAGAATTTCTGCCACTGCCTTTGCCACACTTGCTACAAGGGCAAGCGTGGAGTGTTTACCCAAAACAAACAGGCTCCAAAGCAAAAGCAGAGCTCAGGAAATCACACAGGCCTTTGCCTGGGTGTTCGTTCCCATTCCAGAGAGCTCCTGACAGAAAGGCCCGTGTGCCTGTCATATTCAAACTCAGAAGTGAAGCAGACAGAGCCCTTGTTCTGCTTGCTGCAACCAGAGCTGTAACCTGACAAGAGATTTTTTTTTCTCCTTTATTTTTTCCTTTTCCTTCCTTTTTTCCCTCTCCTTCCTGCTTCTTCCCTTCCTTCTGCTTTCCCTTCTCCCCTTCCTCTTCCCCTTTTTTTATTTTTAATTTTCCTTTTTATTTTGCGTCAGAGAGGTGCTGATGACATTATTCATCAAGACTGCACTTCAGAGCAGTTACAGAATCTTGTGAACTCAAGGTCGGCAGAACTGTAATTCAGACGCTCTGCTCTTCATCTGCTCTGTTTGGTGCAAAATTAGGAAGAATTCTTGACAAGGCCTGCACATCCACAGCATTCCCTCTCAGCTGACGACAGGGAACGTGCTGCTTGGTGAAGCACTGCGTATCAGCGCTCACAGGATCCAACTGGCAAAGAAAGCAGGCCCTTGTTATGCAAAATCCTTGTTTGTAAACAGTGCTCTGCCTTTAAATTGATTTTAATGCTTTGCCTTGGAGAGCTCCTGCGCTGATTTTCCCAACAGAAGCCACCACAAGGGCCATCTGGTGGCAGCAGCACGTTGGATCTGCACAAAACCTGTTTGGGGATGGTGCAGGGGTAAATTTCCAGCAGAACGCAAAGGGATCTAACCCTGCCCTTCTCCTAAGGAGATACGTGCTATACCACACTCTAGGCTGGAAAAATCCCCACAGACTTGGAGGGAAAATAGAACTTGTTCCATGGCTGTCATCCCAAGATTAATGTCAGTGCAGATATTACAATGTAATAATTTTCTATTTTATATTAAAAATTAAAATTGTTTCCCTTCCTGTCCCTGAGCTGTCCCCATTCAGGGATTTTTGCTAATGGACTCTTCAGTGCCTTCTGCTAGGGAGGAACATCTTTTCCTTACTAAAGGGAAAACACCCAGGGCTGCACTGCACTGTCAGTGCTGTAGAGAGGCTCATTTGGTACCCACAACTTATTACAGATACCCCAAACCTTCAGGTTTTGGAGCCAAGACTTTAAAAAATTTCCTGCTTGAACCATCATTACTATTACATTCAAGAAAAGGTGAAAAATCCTTTGGGAGAACTATTCGAGATTCAGCCTCTCAAGGTAAATTTAAGACTTTTTTCCCCGGGAATGTTTTCCTGGGTATTTTGGTCTGTGTCTGTGCATATCTGGCAGTAGAGTTTCCTGCAGCGATGTAAATTTGGGGCAGTATCTCTCAGATGGATCTCAGACACAAGTTTCATGTTCTTTTCTTAGCACCGAGGAGATGCTCAGGCTGGGGCAGACAGATGCGGTGTGGCAGCCTTTCATCTGTTCCGAAATCCTTCCAGGAGGAGGGCACTGAATAATCAGGTGGATTTGCTTTCTCTCCTTGTCTCTGGATGTCAGTTCTTGAGGCAGAGTTGCTGACTAAGGAGCAGTGTTTGGTGTTGGGTTTCAGCTCTCCGAAGGAGCTGCCTGAGTGCCTGTGAAAAGCTCCGTTGATACACAAACCCCTAAAATCATCCCGGCAAAGCACTCCGGGTCACTAATTAACGCCCCATTAAGACGAGAACCTCATTTTGAGTTGAAAACGTCTCATTCTAGCTGGAAACATTTCGGTCTGCAGAGTCACCATTCGGCATATTTCATCAAGCAGCTTTTTCTCAGGCAGAGTGGCTGCTGATGGTCACACCAGGCTGTGTCACCTGCCGTGTGTCTGTCCCTGCACAGCACAGGGGTGACAGCCCTGGGCTTGGTCCTCTGAAGCCACCTGAGTGCTGACTCGACACCTGCAGCTTCTGTGCCACACCAGAGATTCACCAGTTTGGCACTGGGGGGACCAGGGGACTCTTCCAGCCGTGCCCATCCCGGGATTCCCTTCCCGACTGCTCAAGACAACGTGCAGTCGTATCCCAGTCTGTCAGCTCTGTGCCTGACCCCCTCCCTAGGTGATTTTAACTCCCAACTTTCCACACCGTGGTACAAAGCAAAAGTGGCTCAGAACATTTGTGTCTGGCCCAAGAACGTCAAAGGAAATGGAAGTGATCTCCAGCATTTGGTGGAAAATTGAAGGTGCGAACTATTTCTTAGTCTCATGCTTTTATGGGTTCAAAACAACCAAAAAAGGATGATCATGGACAAGAGTGATGTAAAGAATAAAAAATAATCAGTGTAAAGGATCAGAAAGCCGTCCTAGATAAAGCCTCTTTCAGCTGCTGAAACAACAGCAAGGGATGAAGTCATCCCTCGATGCCTCAACAAGTGCCTGTTGTTCTGTGAATCACCCTCGGAGCGCAGGAACCTGTAATTTCCACATGCAGAATGTCCAATTTCAATGCAGTGATAAGTGAGAGGGAGGAGAGCACACTGGGCTGAATCACTCACAGACGTAAGTGCCAACAGGTACTGTCAAGTGCAAAAACGTGAGTCAACAACCTCACAGCAGGGCTGGGGCTGGGGAGGGTCCTTCTGGGGGGTACCTGGTACAGAAAACATCCTCGAGCCCTCTTGGCTCAACACCCATCACTGGGCACCCTGACCGAGTCAACAGGCTGCTCCAAGGACAACATCCCACTGCTGGAAACACGCCTGGGGCAGGGAGGGAGCGGGGAGGTGACACGTGGCACTGGAATCCATCCCAGTCCTGCTGCTGCACCCACCCAGCCTTGGCTCTCCAGGTGCCTGGCTCCAGCTTCCCCCACTCAAATCCCAGTCACGGAATCACTGAGTCAGTCAGGTTGGAAAGGACCTCCAAGATCATCACATCCAACCTTTGAGTGAGTATCTCCACGGCCTCTAAATCACACCATGGAGAGCCACATCCACTCGTTTGTGCCTCCACCACAGCCCCGTGCCGATGTTTAGCCGCTCTTGCAGTGAATAAATTTTTCCCTAACATCCAGCTCGATGCCATCGTTCCCACAGCCATGAACTTTCCCAGGTGCCTCTCCAGGATGGCCACCGAACAAAATGATTCCACAAAGAAGTGGCAAGGGTTTGGAAGAGGAGCATTGAAGAGGTGGAAAAGCACCGACACGCTCGTTACTTTGGTGGGATGGGGAAATAGCCGCTACTCCCAGCACTACCTGTATTTCTGTGATATGGGCCTGAGCAGAAAAGTCTGGGAGAGGAAAACAGCATTGTGGAACAGGAAGGTGACAGAGCTTTTCATGGCAGAGCTGCAAAAATGTCAGAGTAACAAATACGTTTTCCATGGAGGAGACCAATAAAACAAAACCACATCAGGAGCATTTAGCACAGTACTTTACAAAATGAGCCCAAGTTTAGATTATGAAATTAAATTCAGAATAAAAGAAAAAAAATTAAAAACATGGAATGAACATTTAATTCTTCTAGTTTTCCCAGTCCTCCACCATTTTTTAGTTTTCTAGTTTAGTAACAACCACAGAACCACAGAATCATAGAATACCCTGAGTTGGAAGGGAACCACAAGGATCACCGAGCCCAACCATATGATGGATTTGGTCCTTTCCCATAAGGAGGTAAAGCCATAGTTTATGTGCAATCTTGTGCTGATTTTCTGAGCTGAGAAAGCTGAGAAAGTCAAAATGCTGCAGGAAATACAGGATTTGCACAGCACTGATGGGAATGCCTACGGTCAATGAGCACCAGCACTAATACTGAGGGGTAGAGCAGGAAGGGTGCCATCCCCATGCCAGAGAAAAGAACAAGGTATAAGGATTAGGACAACACAAGGAAATTCCAGCATATGCCACTGAGGCTTTCTCCAGAAAGTCTTGAAAGATTTCCCTAGGTGAGAATCAGGAGCTTCGGGCCTGACATCCCATGAGATCACTGAGACATGAAACTGTTCCTCCGGAGAGAGAGTTCCCTGGCTGCACCACCTTCCTCTGCCCTTCCTGATGCCTCAGAGGAGGGAACCAAGGAGCCTCCTCCTGCCAGCCCTGGGTGCAGAGCCCACGTGTGCAGCTGTTCCCCAGCTCCCTGCTGTTGGCAGGGACACATCAATTACCTCCGAAGTGGCTCCCCAGGAGCGCTTTGAGCAGCAGCAGAACTGTTGGTACAGAGTTTAACAGCCCCAGCTGTTCCTGTACCTCCCCAGCACTGATTAAAGGCTCAGGACTTTCCCTTCTGCTGCCTCTGCTTGTCCTCAGCATCTGAAAATCTCCAAGCCCTCGCCCAACAACGCTGCCCTTTCCTGTGGTGAAACCACTGGTTTTTATGGTTTTTAGCATGAGGTTTTGGCTGTGTCCCTTCGGCCCCTGCAGCCCTGCTGATCCTGGGAAGAGTCGCTGATCCTGTCGTGCAGGAGCTGCTTCAGGACATGCACACACTTCTATCAGTGCTAAAACAATAAATTATTGGGCTTTATAAGCTGTCTTTCAGCTAAGAGAACTCAGTTCTGCTATAAAGAGTTCCAAAGCTGACCCTTCCTCCACCCCAGCATCTGCTGTACGGATGCACTGCTGTATCCACGGCGATTCCAAGGGATTGGAAATCACCTCTTAATTTGATTTCGAAAATCATCTATATAAGAGCTCTTACACCTTTCTAAAAGCACAAAACCTTGGCTTTCTGCAGGATAGCTCCTCTACCTGCTGTAAGCAGTAAATGTCTTAGGGTGGGAATGTGTAATATTTATGTGTGTTATTAGGGGAAAATGCAAGATTCTGAAAGTCATTAAATTTTATATGTATTGTATGTATGAATAATTTGACCTAACTCACCACTGGTACATACAATCGCAGCAAATGAATTTGTTGTATTGTGCAGTTTGACACAGTAAGGTAAAAAATATTTCCACCTGAGAAGCATTTCTTAGAATTTCAACAAAGCAGTAAATCTTAACCAATCTGTGTTTTTTCAGTGGATGTTTTCAAGGGCTCCATTGTGGCAGGAAATGCTAATGTTATGAATCGATATGCACGAACATTACTCATGTAATGTGCTTTTTAAAACGTAATTTAACATAATGGAAATCTTCTAGAAAGGTAGATATTAATTTTCAAAAAACTCTGATCATCCATTTAAATTAAATGCACACCAGTTCATTCCTCAATGCATAATGCAAACTTCTATTTAGAAGACAGATGCCATAATTTACACAGTGCAGAGATACTCAGCTAATGTAACACCTCTGTTTCAGGCAGCAGTAAAACTGTCTTAATTAAGGAAATGCCAACAGATTAAAATGTTCTCATGGTTCATAAAATATTTTAGAGGGTGGCTTGGCAGCATTAGTCCAAATGTTGCGAAGCCTGGTGTGTTTGAAGCTTATGCTCTGCACTTCCATTAAAAAAAAAAAAGATGCTGTGAACCATGGAAAAAGATGGCAATGTCATATTTCTATTGCCATATGCTGATCTGTGTAGTTAGAGGGATTATTTAGTGGTTACAGAGCGGGTTCCTACACGGCCACGTCTCAGGGTCATCACTGAGTTTCTGCTGTGCTTTTGCATCTCCAGGTAAGTTCCAGCCACTGAAGGAGCAACAGCAAAAATTTATCTGAAGGTGAGGATGAAATTGGAAGGTAAAAGGAGCTGAGAGAGGGCTGGGTGAAAGAAAGAAAAATTTACTATGAGAAGGAAAACCTTTCCTTCAGTTCAGAGTGCAAACAATGCCCGGGTAATGAATGAGGGGTTTGCAGGAGATGAATCCACAGCACAGCACCTGACCTGACTGTAAATAATATATACTCACATGGCCCAAACTAATTTCATTTAAGCCATAGCTGGTAGCAAAAAATTTACATAACTGGGGGCTGTTCCAATCAGCACTGAAGTTTTGAGTGAGCAAATCAATTAATTATGCATTGATTTTCCCAGGCATGTTTGTTCCAGTAGCGCACAACTGCGAGTTTGGCTCCGGAGTGCTGAAGCATCTGTTGAATATTTACATCCAGCTCCTGAACACGAGCTCAGTGGTTGCTTCCTGGCTCGAGGCACGGGCAGAGAAGGGAACAGCTGCTTGCAAAAAGCCACACAGTCACACCGTACCTGCAGAGGATGTTGGGTTCCAGCGTGGCCCAAGGGAGGCAAGATGCCTTGTCTGTTTGCAGTTAGGCAAGAATCATAATAGCAGCATGTATTAATTCAGTAGAACAAAATAGAGAGAAGGAAAATATGTGTCTTTTCATGAATTAATGCTGGATGTTGCTGACTAAAGCAGAAAGGAAGTGGAGATAAGTCTTCCTTCTTATTTCTGATCTTTACAGGAAAATCTGTCTGCACTTACCCAGAAACTCATACCCAGAGAGAGTTCTGTGTTCTATGAAGATAATCCTGTAAGAAACACAGTTCCCTTTTGCACTGAATCTGTCAAGTCTCATTGATTTTAACAGTTACTGAGGAAATACAGCTCCTTTCTAGGCACAGAGTGAGTCCTGTACATAAAGCATGGGACTGGAACCTGAGGACAGAGCTGCTGAAATAAGTACCTGAGAAGTAGCTAAAGCTCAGGGAAGTGAATAAAACTGTAAATTAATGGGAAGTGATGATTGAATAGGGATAAAATAGAGAAGCTAAAACTGATGTGATGTTGGAAAATGAGACTTTCTAGTTCGGATTCAAATATCTGTTACACAGAGCTTTAATGAAGTTTATGCCCTGGCAGTGCTCTATAAATCTAGAGCAAGAGACAGATTTAATCCCATTAAATATTTGTCAGGGATTTAATGTAGTAGATAATATAACAAGCACTATTAGATCTGGCTTTACAATTACCCATTTTTACCGAGTTCCAGTGCCTGTGGCTGCAGGAAGAGCTTTGCCTGAGACAGTGACCGGGCTCATGTTTCTGTTAATGGATCCCACGCAGGTGCTGGAGCTGCTCTGGGATTCTCAGCTCCTCTTTCCATGCACTCTAAACCAGCTTTGCTCCCTTCCTGCAGAAATGCTGTAACAGGAATATTTCTATAACCTTCCTTGTAACAGAAATAGGCTAATTTGACCTGCTGGTTCTGTATGTTTTTTCTATTCAAGAGCAGAATATCATCATCAACCTCCTCAGAGTGAAACAGCTGCTGCCAAAAGCAACTTCCCTTGCTAAGACAGTGCCATACCTTGGTCCTGCAGCCCATTCAGTCAGAATCTCCACACTGTCACTTCAGGGAACGCCTGCCTTCCACGTTACTTGTACTTTCTTGTGCCATCCCAGCTTTTATGCTTGGCTGAACGAAAGCAAGATAATAAAAAAAGCAAATTGAGCTCTGCAAATGTGGGGAAACTTTTGTTACACCCAAGAACTTGGGATGGATAAGGCATCACTGAATTTCTTTCCATTTTTACAGATTCATCCGTACTCTTTGGTTGGTTGGTTAGTTGGTGTTTGAGGACTTTTTGTGCAGTCTGTAGCAACTAACACCATACAGCAGATGGGAACTGCTTTTTAAGAATACCCTACTGCCTTGTCCTCAAAAGTTTAGAGTTTCTGGGTCATCATAATCATCTCTGTGGCAATTAAAATGCTGGGAATTCAGACACTTGGTTGTTGTTTTTTGTATTTTTTTTAATATAGTAGTTCTCTCTTAATTAATTAAAACAGAATAATTAATCCTTCAATGTTTATTATTCTCTCGTTTAAAACTTTTTAGCTGTCAGAGCTGAGAGAACACTTGGTGATTGTTGATCCTGAAGAGCAACAAGAAGGGAACATTTCATGGCTGAAGTTGGTGCCTTCAGTGCCTTTTATTTGATGAACACGTACGTATAAAATTAATATTTCCAACATTGCCCAACTCATAAAACTTTTGTTGTTTTCACTTGTACATAGTAAAAGTTGGGTTGGAGGACTTTTCATGCTGTGTTTTGTGGCCACTCATCAGGTGATGTTTTCTGTCTAACAATGGAAGGAAGTGAAATAAAAGATGTGTTATCATGAACTAGAAGTGTTTGGGAAATTCATGCCAGGTTTCATAGGAAGATAAATCATACCCAGACTGTCCAAGCCTACATTTTCCACTGACAGGCTATCAGCATCCCAGGAAAAGTGAAACTACTGCTATTTGTTAAAAGTAAACCCACATTTTTATGAGTCCTTTCTCTACAGATGTAAGTCAGCCTTCCCAGGATTTGCAGTTGTGTAAGAGGCAAAGTCAAACAGACACAGAAAAGCTAATTCCTCCCCTCAGGGCAAGAAACCCTTGGTATGACACAGGGAAGCCCACTTTTCCTGTTTTTTAAAGAAGAAGATGGAATTTTGCTTTCTCGCCTGTCTCCGGCACCACGTTTGAACCACAGTATCTGCAGAGGAAGGATGTTCTGAGCCTCAGGGTGCCTGGGGTCAACTCCCCACGGCTTCCTGAGTGATGAGTAAATGAAGCAAATGTTATTTCCCTTCTGGAGCGGGGCACTGGAGCCCTGGAAGCTGGAGCTCAGCTGGCCCCCAGGTAGGGCCAGCTCTCGACGCCGTCCCCATGGCCGTGGCAGTGCCAGGCTGGCTCCTGCTCCCGGCTGCACGAGGATGAGGCTCCTGCAGAGCTGCCCCTGGGGGCTCCACACGGAAGTTTTTCATTAAAACTGTTTGGACAAAGACGGGATTAGGAATTCTGGAAACCCCTCAGATGTGTGGTGCTGCACTTGCTGCCCTTTCTCTGATTTCTGGTCTTGGCTTGCCCCAAAGGTCCCTCACATGTTTTGCTTCAGCAATTTCTATCAGAATTTTCTGTTGAGCTGATGGGAAATGTCCCCTACTCTGGCTCCACATCCCTTACTTTTCCTCTGATGCGAAACATTTCCCTTCTTCTTCCCTTTAGCAGGATGAAGCTCTGACTTTAATAGTTTTCATGGTGAATGGGGTGGGAGGGAATGGGGGCATTCCCAAGGAATGATCTGGAATTTGGGTCAATTCTTTTCAAAGCCAAAAGATTCCACTTTAATTCACACTCTGAACTGAATCAGGATCTTGCACGTGGCCCAAAGTACAGCATAACTGTGACTAAATGTGGTCCTTTTGCTTCAGTGAAAATTGTGGGTATTTCATTACACACTGAAAGTTTATCTAAATTCTCACAGCAAAAGACAGATCTCGCTTGAGGACTGGAGATACTCACTGGAGTAACGCATTCCTCTGAAAGCTGAATGTAAATAATAATCCAGCCAGAGCAAGCAGGCTGCCACGGGAATGGGGATGTGTTACAGACTTTTGACTACACGGCTTCACTCCTGTGGAGAATCGGGCAGATTAAGAGGAATTTTTAATGGATACAACCATTGTTTACAGTAATAATTTAAAAGAAAAGCTGTTGAGATTAGGGTGTGCCAGTGTCCCCTGGCACCCAAAGGGTGGCCAGTGCCAGTGCCAGTGCCTGTGGGAAAACAGGCAAATGAGAGGAGTGATCTGTAATTCCCAGGAGATAGGGGGGTTGCATTTCTGCAAGGTCCAAGTGTAGTTTTTTTCAATCAAAAATGAATGGTTTTAATGACTGCAATAAAAATTAAATTCCCACAGAGAAAGAAACAACAAGCTGTATTGTATAAGCAAGACTTTCTTTTTGAAAAATCTATTTCCCAATCTGTGAAATGCCTAAATACTGAAAAAGATAATTAAGAAATATAATTAATACTTACAAGGGTTATAAAAGGCATTGAAGTAATTTAAATTTCAATCTCACAGTTCAGCAAATGCACTCAAAAAGCTACAAAGGAAAAACTCTTGGATAAAAGGTGACAAGTTCGAGGTAAGTATCATCATTAAACCCAAACGTGTCACAAATCAGCACAATGAGAAAATTCAAGTGCAAACTCTAATGAAAGAGAAATAGCTTTCTGTAGATAGCTTAGTACAAGCTGTCACAACAGTTCCTTCATTTAAAAAATAAGAAATATGAAGACTCCAAGGAAACCTGGAACACCTTATATGAAAACCACTGTTTGCCTGCATGCCTGAAGTGGAATGCTGGGAGCACCATGTGATGCACAAGGATATTTTACAACTGGAGCAGCCTCACCCCTGCTAGCAGAGATCAGGGGAGGGCCAGAACTCTTGGGTCAGACTCACACTCTTGCTTAGAATTATAACTTAGCCTTGTTGCTGAAAACCAGTTTAAACCTAGAGACAAAAATGGCATTTTGTTAACCAAGAAAGACATTATGTCTAAGGAGTCATAAAGAATCAAAAGAAAGACAAAACCATATATATGATCATAAAAAGTCCTGAAAGCTCAAATGACACCAGATGCATATAAATTAGCAACATTACTTAGATAAGACGTTCTTTAATAAGGGAGATAACACTATTAGTGTAATTACTGAGTGCCTCGTCCAGCACTGGGAAAGAATTAAAGACATTACGCTTCTGGATAAAGCCAAAGTAATTATGAATTTCCAGTTCTTTCCAACTTAAAGAACTGTCTAGTGACTCTCTCTAAATGGGTCTAATGCAGCAACACCATTCTGATATCAGTGCTGCTCTAAGCCCCAGTAATCACTCAACTCTTCTGGCTGCAAGGCAGAGTCAAGAAATTCCGACTTGCCAATGCTGGATTTCTTTTGCTCCTCCATTTCATAAGCTTCCTTCCCACTAACACTTTATCTGCTGGAGCAGCCTCACCCCTCTCTGCGAAGAAAGCCCAGCTCTGATGGCATAAAGTGATGGATTGGTGAGCTCTGGGAAGTGTTTCTCCAAAACAGGGCAGCGATACCTGAGAGGTTTGCACCTGGTCCATTCTGGTTCAGGCTCTCTAGTGCCCTGCATTAGAATAAGCCTGGAGTTAATAACTTCTGTTGTTGCTGGCTTTAACACATTCTTTATGAATGATGTGGGTTCTGGGTGTCTCTCAAGCTTTGAGTTCCCATGCACTGGGGCCACAGTGGTTGTGTTTCCTTCTCTTCATGACTTGTCACTGATAAAGTGTCCCTGTTAGTGGTGACTTACAGCTTCTGCCACGCTTGGCAGATTTCCTGTTGCTCCATGTGTTATTTGTTATCAAAGAAAACTGCAAATTTTTCCAGGTGACAAAGCTTGTAAAGCAAATCTGTCTTCTCTGTGCTGGAGCCAAGTTACTTCTGTCCCCTGCCTTGTTCTGCCTTCAATGCAATAATACTTTTGTGAAGGAACAGAGCAGTGCAAAGAAGGTGAAGGGATGCAGAGGTCGGGTGGGAACTGGTTTGTGCTGGTGGAGCTGTCAGGAGCTGCTCAGTTTGTACCTGCACCCAGCACCTGTTCCACCTGTCCCCCCAGTGGATCTCCCTTCTCTTCTGGAGGCCTGGAAAGAACCTTTCAAAGGTCTGTTTGAGTTATGAGCAGCGTTTCACAGACATCTTCCCAGGTGTGTGTCCTGCCCTTGAGGAGTGGTGCCTGGTGCCTGGCATCCCCTGTGTGCTGAGCAGGAGCCCACAGCCCTTACCCAGGATATCAGCCAAGGTACCAGCAAGTGGCAGTGACCGGATCTTTATTCAATGCAGCTTTACTGCCGTTATTTTTCCCTATCCACAGAGCCACATGCGTGGGACTCTTCCTTGCAGATCAGACGCCACGGTGTGCAGACAGTACAAAAGGAAGAGTTTCTGTCATGGAGAGCTGCAATAAGCTCAGAGAAAACTGGAGAGACAGAGTGATGCCCTCCAGAAAGAAATCTGGCAGAGAACATTACTGAGGCATCAAAACCCTCACAGTTTAAGAGTAGGCAAACCTCGGAGGGGAAGGGGGCAGGAAAGTACCCTCAAACCCCTTCTCTTGGGCCAAGGAGCTGCAGACTCTGAGGATGCTTTGCACCAGTAACTCCCCTTCCTCTTACCCTCGTGGAAGCTCTCAGAATGCTGTGTTTCGTACCTGTCTCTATGTGCTCCACACAAAAGATCAGGAAAAACTGACAGCTGATCGCTTCAATGCAGAGAACACTGAGAATATGCTCATTCCTCCCTGCAACAGAAACTCATCTGGAAAGGCTTTCAATGCACAACCCCAGCCCCTGTGTCTGGAGCTATCTCCCAAAACATGAACACTTACCAGCATTCAGATTTCTGCAGATCAAAGGGTTATTAACAGGCACTTCAGGAAGCCAAGGGTGCCTTAAAGAACTGGAATGCCTTGAAGAAGTAGTAAGGAAGAATCAATTTAATTACTGGTTTATAGAGAATTAATAGAATATGGTTGAATAGTCAAATGTAGTAGTTAAAAGATCATTTTGACAACTTATCAATATATTTATAATCATCTGCAGCCCTGCTCTCAGGTATTAAATGCTAAGGGAGGCTTTGATTTTGTCACTCAATGACTGAGACATCTGGCACACTTCATTTCCCTGACTCCAGTTCTTCTGGGAAATTGTAAATCTTTCGACAGAAAGTGCTTGACAAAAGCTAACTATTACTTCACACAAGTACCCTTAGTTTCCACCACTTTCTGAATAGAGTTTGGAAACTTTTTATTCTTCAAACATAAATCAGATGCCGTCAGATTTTTCACACTAATTTATGGCATTATTTAATGAATTATAGGAGCAAACAAAAAAGAAGTTGGCTCAGAATATATTTTTACCACCAGTGACTTACGTTATTCATGTAGAAATGCCAAAGAAATTCATATAGTCAACTAAACCCTTGTTGTACCACACAGGTAAATCTCCCTGCTTTGGCAGTCAAGCAGAACCTGATTTTTAAAAACAAATCACCCACAGTGCTCAGGTCATTGTTACCAATTGAATTCTTTTTTTGTTCATGATTCCTGACCACTTGTGTTAGGAGTCCACTATAGTTTGCTTCAGATATTTTGGATTTTAATTCCAATTCAATACAGACAACAACTACATGAGGACTTGAAAATAAGTAACAGTGGAAGAAGTAGATGAATCAATGGACAACAATGGATCGAGGAGAGTGTGGTGCAGAACCTGCTGCTATTTTACACTGGTTACAGTTTGTCATCAAACTGGATCAGAGCAAGAAAATCCTCCCACTCACACCGGGACTGGGAAGGGCAGAGCAAGGCCTCATGTTTTGAGGTGTGAAATGACTGAACACCCCTCTGTTTCCAGCGCCTCTGATAATGGGTGACACCATCAGCACGTGTGACCCATCCTGCAGCACATCCGACCACTGCTCTGGAACAAACACCTGAATTCTCCATTCCTTGTGTGCCAAACAGCTCCAGAGCCTTCACCAGCAGCTTGGCATCCACAAGGACAGTGGAATATTTTTATCACAAAGGGTAATAAAGAACAAAGGCCGCAACCTTGGCGGATCCCAGCACAAGTGCTGGTGCCCCATGGAGAACAGGAAACAGACTGGAGAGGGTTTGGTTTAATCAGGATGTGAAGCCCTTTGTTTCTCATGCCGTTAACCTTTGCACTTTTTATGGTGCAAAGCCTGTGGTGGCAAAAGCCTGTTATACTAATGTTTCATTAAATTTTATATTCCTTTGTATACTTGAATTACTAAATGCAATTCAGTTTAACATAAAGCACCTGACTAAAGACTCTGTCTCCAACCAAATCTGTATTTACACTGTTGTCCTCCCACCTCATAAAATAAAAACTCCAAAGAGAGGAGAGAACTTTCCTTTTCCTCTCTTTAACAACATCCTGAACTTTAAAATAGTTAAGTGATCCTCCATTTCCTATATAATCACTGGCACTAAATGAATTTATGCTTATACATCCTGAACACAGATTCCTATGCTCGCATTAAAATAAAGATTTTTGTGGTCTCTCATTTCCATCCTGTCATTTCTCTTTTCCCATAATGAGTCAAAACAAAGGACAACAGAGTTTCTGCCTGTATTCTCTTTATACATCCTTCCCTTCCTTGGGCTCCACATGCCTGACTGCAATTACACAGCTCCTGCATATCCAGGTGCCTCTCCCTAATTTCTTGTTAAGGTTCCTCTTTTTCCCACCGCCGGGAAAGTCCAAGGGGATCACAGCTTCTGGAATTAACTCTGGTCCTAGACCGAAAAGCCTTTGGTCTAGACCAAAAAAAGGAGAACTGAGGCTTAATTTAAATGCATCATTCCAAGAATATATCCTCAAACCTTGTCTCACCCAGACAACTGTTCCTTTGCTTTCTGACAGTAACATTTCCTCAAAATCCTGCTGCCACTGCAGCCCCAGAAAGACCCTAATTTGACAGTACTGCCCAACTCCAATGCCTACTGACTGTAAAACTGAGCATTGCATGGTGTTCACCAGCTGTGCAGTCAGTGCTGCCAGGGTGTCTCGTCAAGGCAGGGGCAGCAGAACCTTTCTGGAACACCAGACAGGACACCCTGCTGAGGCCCCTTCCACAGGGAATTTCCCTCTCCATTTCCTGTCCGTCTGCTGCCTCTTGGGTTATAACCAGGCCTCTTTCTCTTTGAGGGGAAGGTCTGTGAAACCTGATGGACACTTAAAATTCTGACATTAGGACCTGGTGACAGGCAGGATTTGACATCATTGCCACGTCCCATTGTTTGCCTTTCTCTTCCTATTGACTGTCCCTGCACACAGGGACACCCAGGGCTGAGGGCCCCTCTCAGTCTTCTGATCTGGTGTCACCCATGCAGCTGTCTGAAAGCAGAGCACTGTTACTTTCAGGGGCAGCATAAAAAAACAGGGGCAAACCCTCCAAAACTGAGTTTTCTACTTGGCCCACAATAACTGGAAGGGACTGCCTCATTCCATGGTTGAAAACTTCCCTTTGAGGCAAGCCAAGCAGCATAAAGGTGGCACATTTTAAATACAAATTCATTTTGTCATAGGGCACAGGCACATCCTGCATGAAGGTGTGTTTGTTCTCAGTCAGGACAAACAGAAACCTCAGCCCCACTGAGGATCCCAGGGAAGGGAGAAGAGCAGGTTCCACACTGAATGGTCTTGGGATTGAGGATTTGGGAACAACTTCCCAGTTTGTTTCTGAGTTGGCTTTGGATCTTTTCTACATAAAACACAACTGTATTGAAATCTGGCACTCAGGAGATGATGTTTGGAACAATCTCCACAACTCCAGCATAATTTTAATATAATACAAAAGACAGCTTAAAATGAGCTCAGCACAGTACCTGCGGGGAGAAAAGGCACCACAAAACAAAGCCAGGAACTGGCACCGTTTCAGCTCTGCCTTGGCTCTGCACAGCAAGGGAGCAGCATGACCAGCTGCCAGCTCTCAGCAGAGAATAACTGATGAAAAACTCCCAACTCCTCCTCATTACAGGCAGACTTTTGTCACCACAGCAAAGTTTCCAAACTGCAAATCAAGTGTCACAGTGGCAGACACAAAAACCCAGGGACAATAGCTGCTAAAATCTAAGTCTCATTTGTTCCTCCCACAGTCAAGATGCTTTTTGGCAAGTGGCTGGTGTTTACTACTGACTCCTATTTTCTGAAGCAGGTGAGCAGCCCAAGACAGGAATTACAGTTTTAGAAGGCTCAGGGAAGCAGGTGGAATATTTATAGCTTGTACCATCATTTCCAAGTGTCCCTGGCCCTTCTGATGCTAGCAGGGCTGCAGAGCAGGTCACAAAGCCTGGATGCCCTGTTTCCCTGTCATTCAGCCTCCTCTGGATATTCTCCTTTGTAACAGGGACCTTTTCTTCAAGTTGCTCCTTAAGACTCAATGCCTAAAGAAGAGCTTGAGTGTCTCATGGTAAACGTGTTTTATTAAAACTTCTACCAAAACTCCCATCTGAAGGCAGAACAATTTAATACCTTTCTTTGTTACTTTATTTCATTTGAAAGAATCCTGCCTTTCACCTGGGTGTCACTGTCATGACCCTACACTCACTGAAGTCTTTGGGATGGGATATTTTTGGTATGAGTCCATCATTTGAAAAACTGACCTTTGGCCCAAGGTCCTGGTTGGTGCTTTTGGGAAGGGTCTCTTTTGCTTTTCCATGCTGTAGGGCTACATTAAAATGGGGATGGCAGGAGAGCACCACTGGTCTCTGGATTGCAGCCCCCGACTTCCCAATTTAGATGCAGTCATGTTGATCTAAAAAACCCCAATACAAGACCACAATCCAGAAATGAGTTTTCCCTGGTGTTGCTGCAGCACCGTCAGATGCTCCCAGGCCCTGCTGGTCTCTGCTGCTCTCTGGCTCGTGCTGATTTCTCCCAGCAGAGCGGCAGACAGACTCATGTGGGTGCTGAGTGCCCGGCCCAAGCAGCAGCAGTGCTGGATGTGCTGGGAAATGCCAGCGGTGGGTGTCTGCAGCCCAGGCACCCAGTGCATTTTGCCAGCTCCAGCGAATCCACAGGCAAGTGCCAGCTGGGGAGTGATGAACAGCTGGGCAGATTTACTGCCTTAAACCCTGGCAGCTGTCTGCTCACTGCATGTGAATCAGCAATTTTCATTAAGGAGGATTCTCCCAGCCAGAATGGATTCCCCTCCCTCCCAACACAGTCTCAGCTGCTGCAGTGACGGATTGTATTTAAATTCCTCTTGGCTCTTTATTTCCCAGTAAGCTGCTTGACGTGCAGGAGAGCAGTGCTGTAATTTTTTATGTTCTTGACATTCTCTGATAGGCTGCTATCAAGGCAGGCCATACATTTCTAAAGATACAGGGCTGGTTTGATCTCCTTCCAGTGTTTATCATTAGGAAAGTGAGGGTAGGAAGAAACTTCCACAATTCTGACACATACCAAAAAATTAATCAAAACCAAAGCACACAACATTTACACCCAAAATCAAAACATAGGAAATATAAGACCCCACAAAACTACGTTAAGGAAATGTCTGGATAAACATCTGCAAATGAGCATGGACAGGATGATGCTTTCATTTGAAACAGTTCAATCTGAATCAATGAAAACATTTCCATTGATTTCAGTGAGAAATTAATTAGAATTCCAGCAGCTTTGGACAGGACTACAGCTAACTGAGGCCAAGAGGTTGATATTGTGTGCTGAGCAGTGTAGAATTAAGTGTTACAAATATATAATTATTATTATATGCACGTGAAATATAGATTATTATATATAATGATATCATCAATATCAAGGTGCAGATCAGAACATGAAACCTACTTCTACCTCAGAAAAGCTGTTTATTCTGTTCCGTTCACTCCTTCACAGTGGGCAGGAGAGTGTGGATCTTTCATTTTCCAAATCTCAACTGTAAAAACAAATTCCAGGCTCTTAGTTCCACAGCTCAGAAACACTCTGCTCTAAGAGCAGAAAGGTTAGAGCCATGAAAGGTTAATAATTTATGGGAAATGTTTCAGTGCATGAGCAGTGTTTATGCATATTGTACCTGAAGGAAGGAGGCATCCAGGATCTTCTCACAGCCACTGGGTTTTTATGTGGCAAGTCCAGACATTGCTGTTACAGAAATATCAGTGACATGCTGTTAATGACAATAAAATTAAAATGTGAAGGGAGTTTTCTGTCCAAGGCCGGGTTGGACGGGGCTTGGAGCAGCCTTGGACAGTGGAAGGTGTCCCTGCCCATGGCAGGGGTGGCACTGGATGGGCTTTAAAGTCCCTGCCAACCCAAACCAGTCTGTGACTCCATGACTGAGGGTGCTCCACGGAACGAAAACCCAGCTCTTTTAAGGCTCTGCCTGAGCTGTGTGGGCACAGTGGTAGGACAGGAGCAGAGGGACAAAGCTCATGGATTGGCAGTTCCACAGTGTTAAGGAATTCCCTCACTGATTCCCAAAATAAATATGCTCTGTCTGAGAAACACCTTGATTTCTAGTCAACTACCCCCATCACTTTCCTTTCTAGCCCTTTTTACTGAGATACTAATGAGAAAACTACATTTTATTTCATGCATTATAGATGTTTTAATGTTACCAAAATAAAACTCTCCACAAAAAAATACTGCAAATGGGAAATACCAAATTATGAGTAAGTGTTCACAGAACACTGCGGGGAAAAATAGATCTGGAGTTTCTGGCAGCTCAGAGTACAGCATCTGATGGCAGACTGTGTTAAGAAAGGATCTGTACACATGAAATAGGAAGCAATTATTCCATGTTTACTTTGTGGAGGTAGGGCGTCATTTGGAGTGCTACATCTCGGGTTTGGCTGTGGCAGAAAACATGCACTGCTTGGAATCTGAACCAGAGGAAAGAGCTGGGGTTATGCTGGGGGAGGAAAGAACACGAAAGTCAAGTCCAAGCACTGCAGTAAAGACAATATTGACTGTTCCACATGCTTTAAATAGTAGAAGAAAACACAAGGTGGATTCTAGGCCAACCCCCTCCCCTCCAAAACCAGAAACCCCACCTCTCTTCCCCACCTGTCTAACCATGAGCTAAGCAGAGCCAGGGATACTTTGAGGTTCCAGGAAATCTGGGACATCCATCACACATGCTGCTGCCTGGGAGTGCTCCAGCAAATCGGTAACCCAAGACACTCCTTGACCACAGCTTTTGAGAGTGAGCTTAAATAAAGCATCTGTCAAGAGCAGTCTAGCTTTACCTTATCCTCCTTTGCATGGCAAGCAGATCTAAATGATCATTCATGGTCTCTACAGTCCTAATTTTTATAAAATCATAGAATCATTAAGGTTGGAAGAGCTCTCTAAGATCATCAAGTCCAACCATTAACCCAGCAATGCCAGCTACAGATGTAGATTAACCTAGATTAAACAAAATTATGATCCTAGCAGAAATTCATGGTGGATGAAAAGGAAGAGAAATGCAAATCAAACAGGAAAACTAATGAAGGTTGTATTACATTAATCCTAAATAAGCAGAGAAAAGGTCACTCAAAGAAGAACTTGATGTAGCAGTACCATGGAGATCAGAGAGTGCTGACACGTCCTTTGGCTTTAACATTCCGAAGAGGACACAAGCCCTTCCTCCCCTGTAATGAAAAGCTTTCATATAAATAGAGCCCTCACGCAATAAACACCACCTGGTTCTTTTGCAGTGCTCGTCCCCAGGTCTGAAAGCGTTCCGCAGAGTACACGAAGGCTCACTGAGGGTGCTGGCACTCTGTGGGCTGCCTATTGGCACTCCAGATGCATCTGCACAGTCTGAACTTTCTCTAACCTTAAAAAAGATTCAATACAATTATTAGCAGAATAATTCTAAAGTTCAAAGAACAGCAAATACCAATTCATCCTACTAGCTTTCTAAATACCTTGTAATTAAGATTATTTGTTCCTTGCATGCTTACAGAGCAGCTCTGAGCAGTGATCAGGAAGAGGCAGGGGATATTTCCCCTGTGATATTCAGGGCTGATTAACACAGCACCAGGTCTTACTGGCACAGGCCACACCACAGCAATAATGCACCTTCCTGACAGGGGGACTGTCACTGTGGGCTTGATGGCATGCAGGGAAATGTCCTCAGTGCAAATCACCTGCCAGCAAGCTAAAGCAAGTTCTCCCCAAGGGCTTGTACATTTGCCAGCAGAGCAAAAAAAAACCCCAAAGTTAAACTGGAGTTCAGTGCCCTGCAGGTGATGGTGTTTTCAAACCAGTCACTTGTGTCCTGTCTTGCTAAGCCCAACTGGATGGGGGGCACCAAAGGAAACATCTTCCTCTGGATCACCCAAGACTCACAAAAGTTCTCTCCAGACATTCAGATGCTGCCTGTGAATAAAGCTGGGTAACACCAGCTCTTCCCTCTTTCCAGGGAGGATCCCAGCTGCCTCCTCTCCATAAGGGGGCACAGGATGGGCTCATCAGCTTCCTCTGCATCACTGCCAGAGACAGGGTAGCAATTCCTACATCAACATGAATCCAGCTCTTTGTTTGCTGGGATGTCATTTTGCACCTCCCCAGTTTGCCAAATTCAATATACAGTTATGCCATGCCTTCTAGACCAGAGGACATGGCCCATGTCCCTACAGCCTAAGACTGACCTCTAAGAGTATTTCTGGAAATGAGATATTTAACTATTTCATGTCTCAAGGTCACAGCATGTAGTTTGAAACACTTTTCATCAACTGATCCAGAATTTTATATATTTTTTTAAAACTTATCTTCTCTTCACATTATTTCTATTTCTAGAACTTATTTTGTGAGATTCCAACCCGGAGGTTTTATCACTAAATTACAATGAGCCAGACTTTTACCCTTCGTTTGAGGTTACTTTATCTGTGCGTGTGTATTTACAACATCCATGTGGGAAGCAAATATTTTCAGTCAGGGTCCTTTTCAGCAGCTCTCCCCACTGCTGGAATTATTTCCAAGGTTAGCAGAGATAACAACTCACAATCTAACAATAACAACCCAGGCTAGAACTGCTGGCAGTGTCTGCCAGGCAAAGTCAGGCTTTAGAGTTTTGCTCATGTGTTCGCATCATGTCCCCTGCTGCCTGCAGATCGCTCTGTGTGACACAGATTTATATGTAAAGATGATAAGAAGTCTGCTGGGTCACACTGTGTCTGCACAATCAGACATCCACATTTCTGCTGGGGATTTGTCAGCAAGAACTGCAGGAGTTCCAAGGATGTGATTTTGTATCACATTGGGTCAGAACCAGGTGTCCCACAGACACCCAGGTACCTGAGCTGGCATCCAAGCTGAGGAATTGCCATGGCCCAGGACAGAATCACCCTGGCATCGCACCCCTGAGAGCAGAACGTGCAGGTGACACTGCTCTCTCTGACAGGGACAGCTCAGCCAGCAGCTCTCAGCTCCCTTTTGGCAGGTAGTTCAGGTGAGACATCAATAACCAACCCTGAATTATGCAAACAGGTTTGCCCTGTTCTGGAAAGAATTCTGCATTGCCGGTCAGATTAACCTCCACGAGAATTTTACCAAAGGATAGCTAATGTGGGTTTGTTATCTGATAGGAAACACCGTCGTTCTCAGCAGTAAAATCAGAGCCAAACTTCCTCCTCCTCCTTGCCACTGTCACCCTCGTTCAGCTGGGAGAGCTGGGCACCTCCAGCATCAGCCTGTGCTCTTAGCGTGTGAAACAGGCTGTACATACACCCATGCTGAGCACTAAACCCTACACAGCACGAAAGAGGTACCTCTATCTCCTTAAAATAAACCAAATTGGGGAAAACACTCCAATTACGTCCTCATTAGATTTATTACTAACATTAAGCCAGTCAACCACACACTGGGGATCCTTTTAAATTCCTTCTCTTCCCTCTGGGCAGACACTTTATTCTGCAGACAAGGCTGCTGAAATCTGTATATTGTTACCATTCCAGGACTTATCTATGTGGGGTTTTGTTTTTTTTTACTGCTCTAGCGTTGTCCTTTCATCCAAATGGGGAAAAAAAATGCACAGACAAAACACAAACTCCACCCCCTCCTCCTCCTCCGTAGCTGACTGCAGCAGTGAAATGATGTTAGGTCAGAGAGCTGTTATGTAAGTGGTGCTTGTTGTGATTTTCTGGGCCGTGCCGTGGCCTGCAGTGATCTCCATCTGGAAGGCACCTCCTGCTGCCCCCGTCCCTGTGTGCAAACGCACTCACAGACCCGAGCGCGGTGCACAGAAACTGCACCCTGGGAGGGAACGCGCTCCCCAAGGACCGGCACTGCAGTTCTCCCTTGTGGATCCCATCCCGCAGGAGCACGGGAGAAACAGCCCTTGGCAGGGAGCTCTTCCCACTGCTCAAGGCAGAGAATCCCCTCTGCTTTGGGCTGAGAGGGGCCTTAAGGCTCATCTCGTTCCATCGCACCTCTGCTGCCCAGGAATTTCCTGCCGACCCCTGTGCAGGTCAATGCCAACCTGAAGAACCTGCCCACCACCCCATAACCAAGCAACGCCGCTTGTCACTGCTTACAGCAAGAATAAAATCATAAAAACTGCCATTTCAATGAATTATTTTACTGGCAACAGGAGAAATACTCTGTTTTCAGTGATGACTTCAGTACTGGCTACACGCTAAGCTTTGTGTAGCTCTGCTCCTCTCATTACTTAACTATACTGCTTTATTCTTGTCTACTTATAATTGCCTACATTTTTAAAAAAAAAAATAATAATAATAAAATTTTGGCCTGCTTTTCCCCTGTAGTCCACCAGATAGCAATTTTCTGCTGGATTAAACATCTCAATATCCTTCAGGAATATGTACACATCAACTAATCGTTAGAAAAAAAGATTTGTTGTTTGGGCTTTAAACACAGCAGGAGGCTTTTGAATTACAGACTAAAATTTTAGGCAATGAAATAATTTTTTTATGGATGTCCTTCTCTTCCCAAAGCCCTGATCTAGTACATAACAGCAGCATGCTGAAAAGCTTATGCATTTGAGCAGAAAAACTTTAAATGAAACTAATTAACTAGGCATAATTTTAGATATATATTTAAGTTCTTGGATGAATCAGGCACAACACTTTTGGTTTCTACATCTAAATAAATGGGGAAGAAGCCAGCAGAAAGTAAACACATATACTCGTTTATCCCAGATAACAAGTTTTGATGCTTAAACGGCTCAATACGTAAATATCATTGTGAAAAGCTGTCAAACATCAGATTCAGGAACATATTTTCACTTGAAATACATAATGCTGCTGCTGCAGCGTGCCCAGCGGAATCAGATTCCCACCTGCATGGGTACTGAACTCTACTGTCTAACCGTAACACACTTGGACATGTAAAACGAACAAGAACAGCTAGAACACCAACATCCACATGGAACTCCCGAAGCTCAGCTTCAGGAGCAGCAGCACTGGAGCTCTGGCCCTGCCCTGCTCGGTGTGCCTGGCTCAGCTGCAGCGAATAAAACAGCCCTGGAACTGCCAGGGCCCCAGCAGGGCTGTGCTGGCGCGGGGCAGGGCACAGAACCCAGCAGGTTTCTGCTCCTCCTGAGCCCTGCATTGCTCTTCTCCTGCACAGCTCATCATTAGGAAAGCGGAATTTTGCCTGACTCCTGGCAGTGTACTCAAGTGTTCAAATGGGCTAGAAAGCAGAAGTATTATTATTATATTAAAGTTTAAAAGTGGTTTACTGACCACTGGCTTGCAACAGGTTTCCTCAATGGCTTTAGCCTTTCAACATTGCAGGTGAATTATTTTCCATGGAAAGCCAGCAGTGTACCTCAGGGAGCTGCCAAGAGCTGCATCCCAGTGCATCCCTGTGTGACTCCCACCCCTGCCAGCATTTCCCATTTGCGCCCCTTCTCCTCGGTGTGATCGTGTCACAGGCCCGGCACTGAACTCTGCTCAGACTCAGGTTCTATTTTCAGCTCTGCCACTGCTCTGACAGGGGCCTTGGACAAATCATCTCTCTGTGTGCTGCAGCCTTCCCAGTGATGAGATAAGGATAATAATTCTGATTTATATCACACGCGGATTCTCAACAATAGGGTTCAAAATGCTTTACTGTTCTATATCAAGCACTGAAATAGTGCTGTGGGCTCCAAAACAACCTCTCCTTCCCTCCTTTCTCCCACTTTCTGCTCCACACAGAAACCCAAACAAGTAGGTCCTCAGTTGATAAGTTTTATAGGTTTTGGTATTTCATAAAATGTAACTTACAGAATATGAAAATGTTAATGTTTACTTTATGGGGAGGGCAAATAAAAGCATAAAACAGTTGGGAGATGATGGTCTGTAAAGTAACACAGTGAAAAAGGAGGGAGAAAGAACCAGTTCCAGGAGGGATCATGAGTTAAATCTAATTGTTCTTCTTGGGGATACATTTCTGCAAACCTAATCAAATGCAGTAGTGCGAGATAAACTGTGTTACGAGCTTGGTAAGCCAAGTGAAAGGATATCAGGAGCAAACAAAACCCTCTTTAATGCCTGAGACAAGGCTCTTAGCTCTCTTTGGACACTTGTGAAATGAATTCTCATGGTTTCATGTTTAAATCTCCATTAAATTAAAAATTAGAAGCTATTTATGAAGTTTGAATAAATGCCTCTGCATTTTTACCAATGACCAGGATCCAAGGCACATGCAAATTCCACAGCTGCAGGCAATCAAGGCACCGCGATGCCAGCAGCAAACTTGTCTGCTTGCACATGTAAATCCATATAATGACACTGAGTCACCAAATGTACCCACAGATCTGCACAGTCACGCTAATCAAGATATGCTGATAAAAAAAAAAAGGACTAAAACTTTATTCAGGAGAATTTGTATGTGAGCAGTTGTGGAGTCACAAACTTCCAGGCTGCAGGCTCTGAGGGAGGGCACTCTCCTCCTCCTGGAGCCACAAGTCCAAAGCTGCTCTAGAGATGGAGCTTCCCATAAATCCATCACTGAAAAGCCAGTACAGCTTTCTACGTGGGCTTTGTTAGCTTGGGAGTGTAACACTTGAATTCCTGCTGCTAAAATTTTCAATTAGCAAGTGGAATCATGGAATCCCGGAATGGTTTGGGTTGGAAGAGACCTCAGAGCTCATCCTGCTCCTTGGGCAGGGACACCTTCCCCTAGACCAGGTTGCTCCAAGCCCTGTCCAGCCTGGCTGTGGACAGCAGCAGCGACTGAGCAAAAAAGAGCTTATCTGAGAGTGCGGGCATTAAACCAATGGAAAGTCTGCTCAGTTAGAAGCCTGAACAACAGGCTAATCAACATGATAAACAAATTCATATCAATAGATCATTTAGTCGCTCACAAGAGGTACAAGTACACCAGTAGATCTGTGTATCTGAAGTATTCAAAGAACAGTGACTTAGCAATTACCTGTTCTCAGAGACAACATTCCTAAAGCTCATTGGCATTGAAAGTATTTTAAGTTAGTAGTCTTTATTGCTTGAATTCAGCTGCATAATGTGCTGGGGTTTTGAGCAGCTGCAGGTGCTGGGAAAAATATTCACTTTAAATATTTTATTTATCTGGAATGAAACAACCTAAAAAATTAATAACAGACTTAGCACAGCCCTATCTGTTCACGCAGATGGAATGAGAGACATTTATAATGATAAGAGAACTCCTGAAGCACGACTGAACACGCAGTACCGAGACCTGGTGTCTAAGAACTTTATGGTCAGATTCCAGCAGCAAAACAAACTGGCTCACACAAAGATTCACCATTTAACCTGAAAGAAAGATGATGCAGAATTTAAGACAACTTCCAATTTTGAAGTTAGATTACTCACAGGAAACTGTCGTCTCCCTCCTTGCTGTCTTCTCCCAGAGCTTTATTCCACACATCCAGGCTCTCGTAAAGCTGGGAAATGAAGACATCATTTCCTTTGCCAGTCTCACTGGGTTATGCAAACCCACTGATGTAGTGAAAGTTGTCTTCTGCTTCTCTGTACCTCCTTTTCATGCACTGCCCAAGGCCTTCAGTGCTGTGCTTCTGCGGGTTCTTCTCAGAAGCCGTGAATTTATTTTACTTTCAGAGATTTTTGCCTTCTTATGTACTTTTACCTAAATGAGAATTCTTTAGGAACTCACTTTAGGAGACTCTTTCTTCCCCCTCTCGTCAAAGGTTAGTTCCAACTACTTCTAAATTTTGGCTTGTTAGTCTTAACTGGAACTATTCCAATTGTCCACAAGCTTAAAAGTCTTCATATAGTGAGCCTAAGAGGCAAAAAGCTTTGCTTTCTCTTGCAGAATTTAATTTGGAAGAATGTGAACTGTACAACTAGATATTCATGTTTTATAGAATCATAGAACCAGAGAAGAGTTTGGGTTGGAAAGGACCTTTAAAGGTCATCTAATCCAAATCCCTGCCATATAGCATATAATATATAATAATATAATACAGTATAATGGCTTGTATCGTGTAATGGCTTGCCAAGTCATATGAAAAAACATTTTTGTGAGTGCTCTACCAATTCAAAAATCTCAAAGTTGACACTAATAATTTTAAAAGCAGCAAGACTGAAAGTTCTGTGGAAACACAGCAGGTGACACGTGTAACACACGGAGTCAAGGAACTTCCTGTGGGGTTACCAATTGCCTGGAACAGGGGGTGATGCTGGTGGACACTGGGAGCACCACAAAGCTCTTCTCAGTAAAACACAATTGCCTAATTCCAAGCTCACAGGATTCCAAGGATGTTTCATTTAGACAAGTAGCATTAATAGCTTGCTTTCTGCTGCTGACTCCCTTCTCTAAAACCATGACTGCCTTAAGACCCGGTTTTACTGCTGACATTGTTTATTAGAAGAAAGGCTTCACCTTGAAGATGATTTGGCAAGAAGAATGGGAAAATAAATATTTAAGGTCCTATTCAACAGTGGGTTCTATATATAAAGTGGTTTATTTTGTTGCTGAAACCAAAGAGATTTTATTCACGATAGCAATCACTAATCATAACAGCAGGATGCTATTTGAAGATAAGCCCACATGCAAAAGCCAGAATGAGCTGTGACACATTTACAATAGCATTCACAAAAGGCATTCTGCTCTGTAATTCTGCCTGCTTTGTTGTAGAGCACATTCAATGACTTTTAAAATTACATTTGACAGATTTCATGAAAATATGTGTTCATCCCAGTACACAGTCCAGCTCTATCAAAATAGCTGCACTTACACCTCCTGGGCAAATCAACCAAAGCACAGAGAAAGCTTCCTTTGGCAAAATGTTAAACTCCTTTATTGGGGTCTGAATGACAAGGTGTAGTCATTGAATAAGGTTGCAGAGATATTTGAATAAGTCTGAAGGACACGAAGCCATCATTGTTGGGCTGCTAGAGTGTTATTATCTAAATTAAGTGCTATTTGCCGGAAAGCCCTGAATTTACAGGGCTGGGAACCAGGTGCTCCTGTATCATTAGGGTCAGCTCACCTGCTAGGGCAGAGGGAAGAGTGCTGCTGGCAGGTGCAGGAGGAGCAACGCCCAGAGGATGTGTATTTGTGTACACAAAGATGCTGAGTGCAGGCAGGAGGCCAGACATAGGTAAAACAGATACAAAACTCCTGCACACTTTGGAAGGAAAATAGCTCACTCTAAGGGTTTCCTGAAAGAACAGACCGGGGCAGGCACTGATCTCTGCTCTCTGACCAGGGACAGGACCCAGGGAATGGCTGGAGCTGTGCCAGGGGAGGGTCAGGCTGGAGATCAGGAAAAGATCCTCCCCTTCTTCCCCCGAGGGTGCTGGGCACTGCCCAGGCTCCCCAGGGAATGGGCACGGCCCCAAGGCTGCCAGGGCTCCGGGAGCATTTGGACAGCGCTGCCAGGGATGCACAGGGTGGGATTGTTGGGGGGTCTGGGCAGGGCCAGGGGTGGGACTGGATGATCCTTGGGGGTCCCTTCCCACTCAGGATATTCTGGGATTCTGTGAATATAATTATTATCCAAGCATGTATCTAAAGTTCACTGATATCAAATATTCCACAATTAAACTCAAAACTGTGGCTTAGGGTTATTTCCAAACGCACAAACACGCTGCCTTTCCCTGCCCTCCTCCATTTAGGAGGGAAACTTCACTGTCCAGTGCTTTCTATACCACCTACTTCTATGATTCACTGCTGGAACAGGATTCCCCCTGGGAAATACCACTTTGAAAACGCCTGATGTATTTCCACCCTGCTTTTACTGTGTTTCATGGAACAATAGTTTCTCTTATGTCAATCCTACTGCTTGATAAGTCACTGCATTGAAGGTATATTTACACTTGTACCCAGCTCTCCCAGCCCCACAGGCTGGGTCAGTCACCTGGCTCAAGGACACAAAGCATTTCAGACCTTTCCTAAACAGCAACTGAACGAGTCAGGATAAAAGGGGAGAATATTATGAAGCAGAGGGAATGATTTATGCCATCACTGCTGAGAACATACAGCTGTGATTTGCTAAGTCAGATCATGGGGTGAGCACTAACAGGGTTCTGTGACCTTACAACTCCGCACTGCTTTTTAACTTACTCATAATTCTGGCATTTTGCACTCTCACTGTAACCCTAAATCTAAAAATCAGAAGTGTGATCTGTACTTGTCCGCTTTTAGAAGCACATTCAGTAAAGCTGGAACTAAAATGAAATTGCTGTATCATGTTTTATGCAGAAACTACATTCTGCTCTCCCAGCACCCCCAAGATAGCTCTGTGCAAACTGTTAATAATTTAATGAAATAACTTCAGAGTGGTAGCAACTACTATCTACTTCTTCAATTATCTCAATTCATCGATCTCTTCCTGCTGAAGGAGGTGGAATCTCATACCAGAGACGCAAAAAAAAATCACACGAAAGTCACATTTTTTTGTAGTAGGGGAGGAATATGGAAACTACAGCAATGGTGACGATGATCTACATAACACGGATTCTGAGAGCCCCAGCGTGTCGGCGATGCCCTGTGAAAGCAGCATGCCCAGAACTAAGGAGCCAGGCACCAAAAAAACCCAGTAACACCAACAAAACCCCCACAAAACACTCCAGTTGACCTTTAAACATCTCCAGTAGACCAATATTTCTACAACACTATCAAAATAATCCTTCAGTTCAGCTGCTTATTTGGAATCCACTTCTGGCATTGCAAGGAGGATGTTTAGCCTTCAATGTTTGCGTACTTGCTGAAAATACTTCTTTGTTTGGCAATTTTATTAATTTTCCTCCCATGCAAGAACCAGCTGGCAGAGAGAACACACCAGCTGGGGTCAGATGCTCAGGACAACAGAGTTCTTTTTTCTTCACAAGAGATACTGAATTGTGCTAGAGTCAAAGGCTATTTATTTCTATTGGCCAGTCTTAACCCAGCGTGAAATGAAATATTAATCTGGCAAATGAACAAACCCCCAAATATCCACCAGAACATGGCCACAGCTTCAGATCCAAAGATGACTGGTGAGGCATGAGGAAAGAAAGTTTGAAAAGATAAACATGCATAGGAACAATGACAAAGTACTGAGGCCAAATCAGCTTAATTGGCTGTTTGGTGACTTGACCAAACTGTGTGTGGCAGGAGAGTTCAGGAGCTGGTAAAGGCTGGATCATAACACTGAAACTCCAGGTTTCTTAATATTCTTCTAAGGAGAGGTTTGATCCAGCTTCCACTAAAGAGAGGCTAATTGGCTTTTATAGAAAAAGATAATTGAGAACAGCCTTTTCCTTTATTTTTACCAAAAAAATAAAAAGGACAATAAAAAAGCACTTTTAGTGAGTTAGTATTTCAAATAAGTTTAGCCTGTTTGATGGCCTGGTGCCTTATTAGCAGCATTTTGGAAGACGTAGTTTCTTTGTTATCTTAATACATTTTGAAAAATAACTCTATTGGTGCCTCTTCTATTTATGACTCACTCATGATAACACAAGTGACTCATGCTGTCAAATTACAAGCTATTACTTTAGAAAATTATTTTTCCCCCTCCTTTTGGATAAAATATGACAATTTTCACTATTTTGTTAGTAAGGCCAGCTTCTTACTACATAAGAGATTTTCAGAACTTTATTTTCTAAGTAAAGCGTATGCCACAAAAGACAAAAGCATCTCCCACCTCTTGTCTCTCTCACAGATGAGTACATGTGAAATAGAACAACTGTTTAAAACTACTTCCAGAACTTCCGAGCTTGTTGATCAGTAAATTGAATTTCAATCACCAGATTTTATCTAGACAATACTGCTTTTGTTTGATTTAAAGATGGTCAGTGTAAGCCATTAGCACATGCTAGCCTAAAAGTATTTGCTAGGGCTGCCCTTGGCAGAGGCAGCCTCAAGTTGTCCATTGCAGGGATTTCTGGTCAGACTCTCCAGTGAGGTTATGCGGTGCTTTCCCATCCAAAGTGTGAAAGGATGTCCCTAGGTGGGGATTAGCCTGCACGGCTGGGAAAGGAATATTTCCTGGGTCAGAGAACACTGTGAAGCTGCTGGTTCCCTGAGAGCTTAGACAGCCCCTCCAGCCACCTTCTTTCCACACACACACACACACACACACACAGACTCAGTCTAGCCCTCATTTTTTTCCATGATGAAAGCAGAAACTTGCACACAGAAAAATATCTAATTCCTGTATTCCTGTCCATTCTGCAGTGCCTCCCCATTCTGCCACTGCAGCTCTGCCCAGTGATTGCAGTAGTCCTGAAGGGCCAGGCCCTGAAAGCCCAGCTGACTCACTTTCGTGTGAGGAAGCTGTTGCATCCTGATGATTTCCTCTAATTACTCTCCCAGATGAGCCCCAGTATTGTCTGGCTTGTGCCTATTCATCTGCAGTATGGAGATCATCAGTAGAGCATCCTTTTATTAAATGCTGTTTCCCCCTCCCTGTCTCCCTTTTGCCTCCTTCCCTCCTCCCTGGTGGGTCACTGGAGGACATCCTCACTAATCATCTGCTGTTAGGAGTGGTTAATGCTGGAAGAGGAGGCCTCTCTGAAAGCTCTTTCTGATCCATCCTTGTCCTTGTCTGCAAGATCCATGGTGCAAGATCCAGAGAATCTCTGACTCCCCAACACTAGGCAAGAGCACTTGTAACTAAGGTTAATATTTCCTGTTCTGAGAAGATTCTGCCTCTGTCCATATTTCTTACAAATACCATTCCCTAGGGGAGGCACGTTTCTTCTGAGGGCAGAAAAAACCCTGGTCAGTGCCACCTTTATTCTCTGATCTTCAGAAATGCAGATGGAGCCATCCTGCTCGTTCCTGGGTGTCGGGAACGATGGCTCCTAGCAGGACCCTCTGCCCTGTGTGTTCGAGGCACTGGCAGCTGACCCTACACTGCCTTCCAGACACAGATCAGGGGCTTTAGAAAGCAAATGCACTGCTCCTTGGTCAGGCATCTTCCACGCTGGGATATTCCGTTGGGAAGTGCTGCACTTCAGGGATGAATCACTGAGCTCTAGGTCTAGGCCACACACTGCTTTTTCTCACATGGACTCTCTGCCAAAAGCAACATTCAGAGAACTGTTCTTCCTGCCAGACCATCATAACCCAGGTTTTAAAGCCTTTTCTTCTTTAATCCATCAAACTTGTTCCTTCTGGCCTATTCTTATGTTCATAGAGAACAAATCTCTTCATTTGATTGTTCATTACATTTCCTCTCAGTGTGTTTTAATGCTTTTAGCTTCTCTTTTTCTCCCATTCTTAGGTCAAAAATCAGCCTTGATGGAAACAGAAATAACTCAGAACTCCCAAGTCTTTCTTTGGGATGATAACAAGATATTTGGTGTATGGGGAGCAGCCACTTACTTGAAGCTTGCTATGAAAAGACAACTAGCAGAGGTAAACCAGCCTCTCTCTCATTTGGTATCAAAGTTTTTTATCAAAGGGTTCTCAGTACAGAATTAGACACAGGTACCACGCCACTGCTGCACCCACTGCAATATCTGGATTGGTGCAGTCTATATTTAGAAATAAAGCTATGTCACATTATCGTGCCTAAGGACTTTTTCCCTGTCTGCACTGGAAGATCGCTGTCAGCAATGAGAACAACTCCTAGAAGTGGCAGAGCTGTAACACAAAAGGTGAATGTTTGTCACTACAGCTTCATATTGCCTCAAATCTGCTCTGTAAGAAACCAATCCCTTATGGGAAATGGAATTAAAAAATTAACAAAAGGTCACAAAACAGACCCTGATATATCCATGAGCACAACAGCTTGAAATAAATTTATTTATGCTAAATGCAAAAGTAAGGCCAAAGATAAAGCTTTGAACTGAGCAGAATGGGAACAGCACTTTAAAACATAACATGGCAAGAAAGAAGTGAGAACTGGGAAAAAATGAATGATTGGGTGAATTACAAACATGTACACAACGTCTGCTCTGTGGAAAACAGCAACTGCAGCTCCCAATCTGTTTAGTGGTTATGGCAAAACACTGAAAGGGAGGCAGCACACAGAGCAGAGCAACACGAGGCTGTGCTGAGGGGTGAAGATGGTAATCCTGGCTGCTCATCAGAAAGAGCTCTTTGCTGAAAAGGTGTGTGCAATGTTTCATTCATCATCTGCCTTCCTTTTTAAGGGGGTAGATGGGGAAATAAAGATTAGGCTGTGTTTGGAATGTTGTATTAGGGAGCAGATCGGCTTGAAGACCAATATTAACCTAGCCTTGCTAATCTAATTGAATAACTCCTTGGGACACAGCTGTTGATCAGCTGTTGGCAGGCAGGGATTTTCTGGATGCAGAAGTCAGCCTGGCACAGCAGACAGGCTCTGTGTCCCTGTCCCAGCGGAGGGAGCGTCCGTGCCCTGCGTGGCCGCAGCACCGGCCACTGTGTGTGGAGGCTCACACGCACTCCCTGCTCTGCCTGCAGCCTCTGGCAACAAAACTGCTCCTGGTGCTCAGGGAAGACACCGCTCTCCCCCTTGTCCCCTCCATGAGCTCACAGGGAAAACACGAGGGAATGTGCAGTTCTAACTGATCCCATTTTCCTCTGGACAGTGTCCTCTGCCACAGGTGAGCGTCCTCCTGGTTACTGTGACCAGGTACAGGAACCAGGAGAGAAAGCTGAGCCACTTTACTAGAAAGCAGGAGATGGGCAGAGATTGTCCTTGCATAGTTCTGCTTCAGGCAGGCCTGGGGCTGACTTTAATGAGCAGAGAGAGAGGTTTCAACAACAGCAATAGCACTCTCAAATTCTAGTAAGTACTGTTTCCATGGGTCTTTTCTGTTACATTTCAGTATGACAATGTTTATATGATTCAGTGTAAAAACATTGTTATTAAACATTTCCCTGGTGTTTTTCCTCCCTCCCAGCCTCCGTCTCCAGCCACAGCCCAGCCGGCAGTGCCTGTTTGTGAGGTGACATCTCCTGCCCCCTC
>VZTF01005332.1:253884-288491 GCA_013397755.1 Cnemophilus loriae | reverse complement strand
TAGAGGTGGCTGTTAAAGAACTTCTTGAATTCCCCCCCCCAAAATATAAATATCGTCGTAATAATTATATATTTATGCGCTCGCGGCTTTTTCGCGTGTTTTCCCCAAATGTTTTCTGCTTCGCGTGGTTTTGATTTGGCGAAAAAAATAGGGGAGTGGGGAAGAAGTACGAAAAAAACAGGGAGATGGTGGCAAAATAAGGGAATGGAGTAAGAAATAGGGGAATAGGGGGAAAAAATTGCTCCTAGCCGATAGAAGTCCCCCCCTTCCAGCGTACGGTTTTGTTGGCACTGAGGAAAATCCGCGCCGCGGCGGCTGCGGAATAAATCCGGGGAATAAATCCGATTTTCGGGAAAGCTGGGAGAGGCGCAGACCGGGTTGCGGAGGGACGGGGATGCGCCGCCCGGCGCTGTGCTTCCCGGCCAGCCAAAAAAAACATCCCTGGGCTGGGTAAAATGGGGCTGTTTTGGTGATTTCTTGCCCGGTGCAGCCCGAGCCCCGCTGAGGTCCCGCTGCCCCCGGGCAGCGCGGCCGGCACCGCTACTTTTGGTGGTTTTTTTCTTTTTTTTTTTTTCTTTTTTGTTTTTTGTTTTGGTTTTCTCCCCAATTCTTATTTTTTAAACCCGCAAACAAAACTTCCATGCAGTGACTGCTCCCTCCTTATATTTTTTTTCCCCCTTCTCCATGCTCTTCATCCTCGGGTAGCCTCACGGTTGTGTCTCCATTAAAAAAAAAAACCAAAAGGCAGGCACTAAAATATACGCAGTTTATTGTTTTCCCCCACAATCAGCTTTTCGTTTATTTCTTTAATTTACTTTTGTTTTTTGGAGGCTTTTTATTTTTTTCCCCTTTTCCGAGCTCCCTTTCCCAGCGGCTCGCGCAGTCCGGCACTGCTGGGAGGACGCTGCCGCACTCTCCTGCCCACAGTCCTGCTCGCTGCTTTCCCTGGGAGGACGCAAGGGATTTCTGACCGTTTGATTTCCCTCTTTGGCTCTATTTTTAATTTTTTTTTTTTCCCCTTTCTTTCCCCTGGGCGTGGAGAGGTGACTCGAAGTTTACTTTAGGCGTTGGGAGGGTGACAGGTTTTGCAATAATAAACCTGCTTTTCTCCCAGCCGCTCGGGATGAATGACTTTGAAATTTGCAAACCTGATTGCCAACATCTGCAGAGAAGGAAGCAGCCTGAATCGAGGGAAAAAGATTTATTAGTTTTAGACTAGGTGGCAGTGCCAATTTCCCAGGTGCTAGGAGGAGAGGTGTAAAGAGAACGGGGCTACGAAGCCAAGCACATGGGCAAACACCTTCTTTTTTTCCTTCCTTTCTGTCTCTTTTTTTTTTTTCTCCTGGTTATTTTTTCCCCCCTCTCCTCCACCTCCTACTGCAGCAGAATACAATCTCTGCAGAAATTCATCTGGACAATCTCAAGCCAAACCAAGTCTGGGTTCTCGGTATTTTTTTAATTAATCTTATTTTTTATTGGGTAATTTTCTTTTTCTTTTTTCTTTCTTTTTTTTTCGAGGGGTTTTATTTCTCCTCCCAAAGTTTCCTTTTCTGAAATCCAGGCAGGTCAGGAGGGAGGCACAGAGCTCTGGCCTGACCAAGCTCCGTGACGCCGTCCGGGAGCTTTCCCACCGCACTGGGAGGAAGCCTCAGATTTGGGTCCCCTCACAGAGGGAGTGGGGTGTGTGATACCTCTAATTTTTTTTTTTTTGTGTTCTTATTTTATTTTTTTAGTTATTTTTATTTTCTTTTTTCTGGGAGTTACTTGAAATCTCCTGTCCCTGCACCTCAGTGGTGCCCGGTCTCCCCGTCTGCTCCCCTGCACGATCCTTGCAAAGCTCGGCTTCGTCACGGCAATTCCCAACCAGGCTAAACTCTATTAAAAAGATCTGTACAATTAACAGCCGAAACTCTCATTAAACCACAGCAGCGGGATAGGCAGGGATATTTTTTTTGTTGTTGTTTTTTACGTCTTTAACAATATCGCCTGAAATGATGATTGCTTCCTGCTACCGAGGGCCCCTTTGTAGGTTTGCATTCGCAGTGCTCTTGGTGTGTGGTTTTGGTGGTGTTGTGTTTTTTTGGGGTTTGTTTTGTTTTTAGGAGAGGTGGAATGCAAAGGCTTGTGCAGGGGGTTAAGAAAAGTGGGCAGGAGGCGAAGCCTTTAAATAGAGCCAGTTCAAACCGATCCTTAAATACCGCCAGGCTGAAGAAAGAGACTCTTGAATCCGTCCCAGCGTCCTCCGAAAATAAATACGCCCCTGTAAAAATAGCACGATTGGCCATATTTGAGAATCCAGTTATGGCCGGCACGACTCCTTGTTTTTCCCGTACCTTCTGCTCGTTCCAGCAGCCGGGCTCTGCCCCAGCGCCAAAGTACGGGCGCCTGGGCTGTGTCCCGTGAGCCCTGGACCCTCGGCTCCTCTCTGGGGGATTTCTGCTCCTTGGTAGCGTTTTGGCCGCTGCCGTGCGGGCTGGGGGGACAGGGACAGAAGCCCCTTTGTTGGAAGTGCACGAAGGGAGGAGTGAGCTGGAAGCCGAGGCGGGAGCTGAGCCGGCCCTCAATGCGGGGCTGCCATTCCCTGTCCCCCCTGTACTCTTGGGCATCACCGTCTCCCCATCCCTGAGGAGGGCAGCGGGCTGCTCCCGATGGGCCTTGCGGAGGGATAGCGGAGGAAAGGGACTGTTTGCAATGGAATTTCGTGCCTGGAGCTTGCTGGGAAGACGTTGCTTAAAAAAAGGCTGCAATCGATGGAATGAGGCAGCTGAGTACATTAAAAGCAAAGGCTCCTTCTGCTCTGCAGCAGCTCAAAATATGGGGGTTTATCGTTTTGCTCCTTCCCTGTCCCACTGTCTTTGGGTGCTGGTCTCGGCTCCATCCCAGAGGAGCGTGTTGTTCTTGGCAGGCTCTGTGTTTTGGGGGAGGTGGAAAAGGCTCCCTCAGACGCGATTGCGAAGGGCTGCTCTGGGACTGTGTCCCTGCCAGACAGCAGCGGGGCTGTGTGTGAGCAAGGATCACCCACATCCAAAAAAAGACTCTCCGGGTTTAAAATAACATTAATAGTAATTAATAAAAATGTGCTTTTTGCTATGTGCTGAGGTATCCTTTCTTGGGTGGGGGGCTGCGGGAACAGATCTCTGTTCGTATAAAAGGATGCTCAGCCTCTTCCATTTAAAATATGCTTCAGAAACGCTTTCCAGTGCCTGGGAAAAGGGACGCACCACTATGAGCAGGGCTGGCTGTGTTAAATCCAGCTCCAGAGCAGCAGCTGGAAGGAAAGCGGGCAGACAGAGGGGAGAGATTTTGGTTTCCCTGCTTTCCTACTTCACATTAGCATGTGCCTTCAAATGCAGGGATTTAAGGCAGGTTGGAGACTGTCCTTGCTTCCAGGCCTGCTGTGCCCGGGAAGAAGTTTTCGAGACAGCTGGGCCAGGTAGGAGCATAGGAAAAGAAATAAAAATACCCTTCCATCCCCCAGGACAGTGCTGCTGTGCCAGCAAAATCCCACTGTAGCCATCCTTATAATGGCAAAATGGTGCTTCTGCTGAGCCCGCAGATTTTGCAGGAGGCCTTGCCGTCGGCAGTGCCAGTGGAAGCACAGTTCGCTGATCAAACTGCATCCACGCTAAACTCGCTTTGCTGATCGAGAGCCCGGGATAGCATGGACTGGACTGGACGCCGGAGCGATCCGTGCCCCACTCCTCTGCACTGCTCGGAGCATGCTGGCTCCCGGAGCAGCGGCGGGATTTTGCCCGTGGTTCGGCGCGGCTCTTTTTGGTCACGTTTTGATGCTGCAAGGAAAATACCATCGGTGTTTAATGGCCCTTGAAATCGCGGTTCCCCTTCCCTGCCCGCCCAGGGGGTGGTGCGAGGGGCTGAGCGCGGGGGGCTCCTTGGGGCAGGGGCTCGGTGTAACACCGGGAGGAATGCGGACGGGCCAGAGACCTGCCTGGAAGGATGCTTCCCCTCCCTTGGGGCCCTGGTGAAATGAGATGCTTTTTGAAACGTGTTTTCAGGCAGAGCAGGGAGTGTGCCTGTCCCAGTGGGGCTCGGGGAGGTGGTGCTGGCCTGCGCTGGGCAGCGATGTTGTGCTTGGTCCCATCACACTCGGCTCTTCACACCCGGCATCCCCGGGGGTGGAGGAAGTGCTCGGCCATGGAGTGATGTCCCCGCAGCTCCCTCGGGCTGGCGGCCAACTCGTAGGCTGTGAGGAAGGCAGGAGCAGTCTCTGGGCTGAAATGGTGGTGGAAAGTAACTTGTGCATTTTTCGGAGTCTCCCACCCTGAGCTCCTGTGTTTCTCTGATATCCCAGTGATTTTTCCCAAGGTCCTGGTGGGCTGTGGGGCGGCATCTCGATCCTTTGGGAGCAATGGGAAGGACTGTCCACCCTATGCTGCCGCCTCTGTTGAAGTGCCCATCCCAAGCAGTGGTAGCTGGTAGGGATGTTGGGCTTGGTATGTGAACAAGAGCCCAAGGGCCAATGTGGTGACGTAAACTTGCTTGGAGCAAGGTCCTCCGGGATCCTCCACTGTGTGAGGGTTTCCAACACCTTCCCAGGTGAACGGGCAGGAGTCTGCCCCTGCCTCTGGTACACAAGGCTGGTAAAGGTTTATTGGTGTTAATTTATTGGTGTGGTTTCTAGCAGCCTTTCTCCCACTTGGAGCAAGTCTTGCCTCCTACCTGGTACGGAGTCTCCTTGGTTGGGGTTGGAAAACCACGGGTCCCATCGCTGACTGATGGTGTGCCAGAGAAAATCTGATCTGGAGGATGAGCCGGCACTAGAAATCCTAGCCGGGGGTGGCATGGGGCACGGGGCAGGTCCCTGGTGTTGGGGACAAGCTCCTGCTCTTTCCCAGCAGAGCAGCTGTTGGAGAAATGGAAATCGCTGGGAATTAATCTCACTGCAGACGTGGTTAGCAGAGCAGGGCTTTCGTAAGGGCAATTTTAGATCTCCTTCCTAGGATAACCCAGGGTAAAGCTGAAATTAGTTTATAATTATATAGTAAATAACCCCCCATCTTGTCATTTCACCATCTTCTGATGAATATGGAAATGAACATTGTTAAGGGGAATTAACGTCATTACAGCAGCCTTCCAGGTGAGCGCCTTGCGGTTCGGCCGCGGCTGCGACCGGCTTGAGGGTGTCGGATCATCTCCCTGAGCTGGGGTTAGTGCCTGACGAGTCCAAACAAGGCCCCATGTGTTTTCACCGTGTACTAAACTGGTCCAGTTAAAGCTCCGGGCAGGAGGTGGTGCAGGGAATCGGGGCCAGCCTGGCATGTGCTGACACGAAAGCTGCCGTGCCGGGATGAGGAGATGTTGGTCTGGGTTAGGTAACGCGATCCAGCATCGCCTGCTCGAGGTGCCGAGGACAAGGGAGTGCTTTGTTCAGCCTCGCTGCTGAAATGGAGAGCACGGTGTGCCCTGAACAAGCTGAAAATGCAGGCGGGGTGGAGGAGCTGAGGGCATTCCTGAGTTCCCTGCCCGTTGGAGCCAGGGTGAGGGAGCAGTGCTGTGTCCAGCTGCACAGCCTCTTGCTGGCTTTTCCAGCTGGGGATGCTCTTTAAAAAGCAAAGTTTGGGAGGGGACTGCTCCGGCATGGCTGCCTCACCCTCGCCACTAAGATTTGGCAATTTCCTTCTCCCCATGTTTCCTCCCATCCCCGCGTTTCTGGCTGGCTTTGCTCCGGGATGGCACAGCTGGATGTCTGCAGGCATCGCGACGCACCCACTGACGCCGTCCCTCTCTGCTGTTTATTTGCTTTGCTTATTGTGTGCTTCTCCCCAGCTCTTAAACGCCGAGGTGACGGCAACCACACAGCCCCTCTAGCCCCGTGCCCGTGGGCGCTGGCTGGGGGACGCGCGGCAAGAGCCCCGGATCCGGCAGTGCCACGGCGGTGACAGTTGGGCTCGCTCCCCGCGCCGCCAGGATCAGCTGTTGGGTGCACAATATGCTCCCATTTTCCTCTCCAGCTGTTGCTGCTGACGGTTATGAGAAGCGAAAGGTAGTTGAGAGTTTGGCATCGCTAAATCAGGGAAGTGATGGGCAGAAAGGAGGGGCCGAGGGGGGCTCGATGTGTCTGAGGCTGGGTTTTGTTTAAATCCAGCCGGCTTGAAATAGTGGCAGAAGGATTGAAGTGACCTTGGGAATAAATTTTATTGCCAGTGTAGCAGTGGCCAAAGAGCCATTTTGAGGGAGCTGGATGCAGGCAGGCAAGCCAAACATGGTGGGCTCGGAGCAAGGGAAAGAGCAATATTCAGGAGGGAATATGCCTTTTTAGAGGAATAACAGGAATTTTAAGGCACTCAGCTTTCTCTGGAGCTGTATCCCTGGCAACTTCTGCAAAGGTTGTTCCTGCTTCTGCCTCCATCCATCTTATCCTGATGCATCCCTGCCAGCAAAGAGCTCTTTTTACCTTTGGTGGTTGGATGTGTTGCCCCTGATTCCGTTCATGCCCCCATCCCGTCTCAGCAGAATTCCCTATGACTTGAATATGCTTTTAACACATTTGGTTTAATTGCTTTTAATTAAAAAAAAATTAAAAATAATAACAGCGGTGGCCATTGCGCTGAGGAGGAAGGGTTTCGGAGGGATTGGGCTGTGCGCTGCTCGCAGGCAGCGCCGGTCTCTGTGTGCGGATGAAGAAGCTCCTGTGCTATCGCCACGCACTGTGTGTGTCATCCTGGTGTTTGTGTCCTGGTCTGCTGGGCGTGGGGACATCCCACATGCCGTGTCACATGCAAGCCAAGCAGATAATGCTCCAGTGAGTAGAGATCCGGGCGGGTGAGTAAAGAAGGGTGCAGGCACCTTGCCGGGGTGCCGGTGGAAGCCCCGGCTCCGCTCGGATGGACAGGCACACTGTGCCGGGCTCCTGGAGTGTGCGGCGTGCCGGGGTTTCCCTTTGCAATCCCGGCACTGCAGCGAGGCTTTCTCCCTAATGAGATTAGTGACACAAAGCGGCAATTCTTCTGCTACTTTTAATGGATGTTCGGGGTTTGTGTGGGATCGGAAATTCCTACTTTCATCAGATGAGCCCTCTCTGTGACTATTTTGTGGACAGATCTTCCTTTCCTCGGCTTCAGGGTTGACAGTCATATTGGCACAAGTGTTTTAGGCTTTCCCCTCCTGCCCCCGTCTGTCGCCTGTTCTCCCGAGCCCCGGACATGCTGGATTTTATCTTCTGTCCTGCTTTGAATCTCGCCGTCAGCCCAAGCTGCTTCCATCTTGTGGAGGACACAAAAGCTCAGTGGCCTTCCCTGGACGCACTAAACGCAGCTGGGAGGAGGGAGAAATGTAAAAGTCACCCTTGAACCACTTTTGCAGGTACTGCTTGGACTCCCTAGTTAAGATGTGCAAGCACATACATGTGTGTGTATGTTCGTATATAGGGCACCCATGTAGTGCCTCACCTGATGGAGGGCTGGGCATCCCTGCCTGGTGTCACCGGGGCCAGCTTGGCAATTTGTCAAGAGCCCAAGGGCTGCGCTTCAATTTGAATACGGATTTGCATAATTCATCGGGAATTAAACTGCACTGCCATAATATTTGCCTGTGCGTTTATCTCCCACTATTGGCAGTGGGGAGGTGTGGGGTCCTGGGCGTTTGTTGGTCGCAGATACCCCTTTGCTTCATGGTTCAGCGCTTTTTTGGTGCAGAAGAGGTGGCGTGGGCTCACGTCCAGGAGGGTATGGGAAGGGCAGGAGCCTCTGGAAGGAAGAAAGGCTGAGTGTGGGGTCAAGAGGAGAGGCTAGGCAGAGGCTGAGCTTTTGAGCCTGGAGGAAAAGAGTCTTATGAGATTGTGGATCCCTTTCTTCCACCCCCAGATGCCTGCAGCCCATTGCTGAATTTTTCCCGGGGTGGTTTATGTCCCTGCAGATACTGTTTAAGTCAGTGCTGGGCTCTGGGAGAGGGATGCATTCACTCCTGTGGCACAGAGCAGCACATGCGAGAGCATCCAGCTTCACCCTGCGCTTACTGTGTCCTGGCCATGCTGTATCCAAGGGGAATCATGAAGCCGCAGCTGATGAATTTGTTCGGGTCGTTGGCAATGTCCTTGCTGCAGCCCTGGGGTGTTTCTTGGAGCTGATCCCCTCTTGCTGCTGGCCCCCTGTGTTGTGCTCAGTGACTGCTGAGCACACAGGCATTGGTGATGTGGTGCCCAGGTCTGATCGTGGGGCTGTGCCTCAGTTTCCCCTTGCAGTGCCACCCCTTTGCAAGGCACCCTGAGAGGTGCTGAGCCACAGCAGCTGCTTTGCAGACAAGAGGGTTTAAAATAAGCAACAAATAGAGGCTGCGTCTCCCGGGCTTTTGAGTCATACCAGCTCGTGCTGACTGCGCCTGGCAGGAGGCTGGGAGGCAAAACAAACCTGCATCCAGCTGCCACCTCCCCGCCAGATGTTAGTGGTGGGGTGGCTGGTTAGGTTTTGGTGGTGGACCTACCAGTGGAGCAGATGGAGCTGCTGTAGGGAGATGCCACCTCTCTGGTGGCTGTGATGAAGCCCTGGTGGAAATGGTGGCTTGGGGCAGTCCCCAGCTTGGGGACTTGCAGCTGGGCCATCGGGAGGAAGGGGTGAGATGAGCAGCCCTGGTCTGGCACTGTGCAGGCCTGGGTTTGCAGGACGGGGGATGCTGAGGCTCCTTTCGACACTCGTGGCCTTGGGCGTGGTGGGGACCGTTCTGGCCTTGAGCTGTCACTGTGCTAGACAGGAGGACAGGTGGGGAGGAACCCAGGGGTGATCCTGCAGTGAACCCCCACCCACCACCCCACGCAGAGGGAAGGCAGCCAGGGCAGTGGGTGTCCATGGCCAGCGATGGGAAGCAGAGGAGAGGAGCAGGCAGGTGGCATTTACTTTCCCGTGGGCACCTGGTGTGTGTCCAGGGCTGGTGCTGCCCATCACACAGCGGTGTTTAATTTCTCAATGGGAGGGCAGGGAGATGATGCTGCACAGTCCCATTTAACCTGCTGGTGACCTGATCTTAAGTCATTGTGGCTGAAAATAGACCGTGTTCCCTCCAGGGCACGGCTAATGGTGCTGGGAAAGCTGGGATCTCTCTTTGAAGGCTGATTTAATTGCTGCTGGCAGGCACTCGGTGCAGGTGATGTGAGGACCAGCACCGATGCCATCCCACAATAACCTCCCCCACCGAGCTCCTGTAGCTCTCCCATCTCTGGCAGCGAGGAGTAACGAGCTCTTTTCTAATGAAGGCATGGGACAGTGCCTGGGTGGTGCCTGGTTAAATGGGCAGGCAGGGCTCAGGGAGTGGGGGGGGCCTCACTTGTTTGTGTTTTCTTCTGCACTGAGCTTGTGTGATTTAAAAAAATAATAAAATTTTAAAAAGTGGGGTGGGTTAAATTTCCGTGCTTAGGAAGGAGGGGGAGCACCTGTACTGAATGTGCATCCAATGCCAAGAGCAGAGTTAGCCTTAGGACCCCTGTGCTGGACACCAGTGGCTAAAGAATCTTCAACATGATGAAGGATGAACCAGGGCAAAGGCATTTTGATGCTGTCCTAGAAAATCAGGAGAGGAAGGCGAGACTGCATTCTAGCAGCTAGGTTCTGCATTCCTGGGGATTCTGCTAATCAGTTTGAGAGTTTAAATTATTATTTTTTCAATTTCCATGCAGCATTTTAGTAAATGTGGAGCTGAAGACCCCACGGAGTCGCTCCATGGTGTTTGAGGAGAGCTGTGTGGTTGTGTAGTGAGAGCCCGGAGGTTTCAGTGGACCCCTGTTGGGGTGTCAGGTTTAACTATGCCAGCGGAAAAGGAGAGCCACCCGACCTGGTGGGGGATTTCAGGCTGGGGGCATGTGGGAGAAGCTTCTGCTGTAGCAGCTGGCAGGACCCAGGAGCGTTGACACTGGTTTGAGTGTCAGGATTAGCGTGGGACTGGATTGGTGCTTCCCAGATCCCGTGTTTCAGGCTGAGTGGACTGGCTGTGCATTATGTCAAGAGTCCCACTGGGATGGTTTCCATCCTGGCCCCTCCAGCCTGAGGAAAAGCCTCCTTCACTCTGCCAGAGCGATTCGTGTCCCCACCCGGGTGGCTTTTTGCTGTCCTCATGGAGATGCTGTTAACGGGGAATTTGGGAGGGATCTTCAGAGTGTCCTGTTGGTGTCCTTTTCCTGAGGCATTGGCACGCCTTGGATTGCCTTTGTTTTGTTGCGTGGTGGAAACTAAGTCTGCAGGACATTGGGGCAGAGTCAGGTGTGAACACCAGTCCCTTGAGCCCTTCCAGCCACTTCCCATTTTATCCTCCTCTGCCATCTCCAGGCTGCTGGGGCTGTTCCTGCTCCTGCGTGAGGAGAAGGTGAGCGACAGGGCTCGGCCTGGTGATATTTATTTCCCTGGAAGCAGGGAAACCCCCCATGCCCTGTGCTCATACCCTGCCCTTCAGTGTCCTGTGACTGTGGGGGGCTGGTGATTCGCCACGAGGGTGGCACGGCAGGAAAATCATGGCATGGCATGGGGGGACTTGCTGTGGGAGGGCTGGTCGGAAACCTGGCACGAGCGCGCAGTGTTCCTGTGCTGACGCAGCTGCGAGTGATAGTAAATATTGAGCAAGAGCCACTTAAAAATAAAGCAGCCTGGACACAGATTCCCACGTGGAATAAAATAAAATTAAAAGAAACAATAGAGAGCTGTGCTGAGCTGGAGGGAGAACTCGCCTTGGCTTTTAAGGCAGTGATTTTTGCAGCCGAAGGAAAGCGGCGCGGCGCTGTTCAAGCCAGCAAAGGCCAGGAGTGTGGACCCCCCGCTGGAGGATGCTGTCTCCGAGCTCGCCAGGGCCCTTAGAAGATTAAATGGGGAGTTAAATTGCCCTGGCTGTTCTGGATCCCGGGGATGGGATCGAAGGCTTTCAGGGGATGCAGAGAATTGAGGCTGTAAATTAGGGCTTTGAAGCTACTGCCAGTCCCGTGGCATGGGGTGTAAATACGGCTTTTGGGGTGGTTTTTGGTACGGAGAGTGGTGGGTTGTGACAGCAGCTTGGGGCTGCTGGGGACAGGGATAGGGACCAGCCACTGCTGGAGTCCAGGCACATCTGATCTGGGGGCTTTGGTTTCAACCCGGCATGTTCAGGGGCTCGTATCGCTGGTGTCTCGTGCATGGCACAGAGTCAAACCGGCTTCGGTGCTTCGGGTGTCACTGGAGCTGCCCTGGCAGGCAGGGGAGGAGGTGGCAAAGATTTACACTGTCAGCACTCCGGCTCGCAGCTGTTTGCAGCCATAAATGTGTGCATGAGGAATAGCTGTGGCCGTACCTCGCTGAGCTGCGCGGGGCAGACATGGGGAGGTGTGTGCTGGAGGGGGAGCCCTGAAAGAGTCTTCGCTGGGAATCTGCTGCTTCTGCAGGGGGAGAATCAAGGATGCACCGATGATGGTAAGCACAGGCAGCTGATGTGGTGTCCGTCCTGGTGGTGGTGGGAAGGTACTTGCTGTGCTTGGACCTTCCCTGCTTTCCTCCCCTCCCTCCCTGCTGGGGAGGATGTAAGCGTTTATCCAGCTGTTTGTGGCCAGACTGTTGTCCCAGTTGGCTGCCTGTGAGGCACTGCGAGCTGGACTGGGGAAGAGGTGATTGTGCTCCCGGCCAAGGGCGGCTGCAGCTCGTGCTCCGTGCTGTGCCCAGCAGCCAGCTGAGAACCTGGCTTCAGCCGGGCTGCAAATCTCCCTTGAGTGCCCGGAGTTCAAAACATCCCATGGAAATAAACCCAAATTCTCGCCGCTGTGTTTCCCAGCCCTGCTGAGCTCAGAATGGAGGGTCTAAGCGGCCAGGGTTTATAGCTCAGGCTCTTCTGTGGCCACAGCCCCTTGCAGAGCACTGCGTGGTGCCAGCAGTGTCCTGGCAATATGTCTGTCCATCACCGCCCAGGGAGGATGGGGTGAGATGCTGGCGGTTGGAAATATTTCATAAGTGGCAGAAACTTGTAACGGGCAGATGGGGCTGACAGGGGAGAGTTACTTCACTTCTCCTGCGGTGCTGGAGGCCGCTGGTCTTCCGGTGCCAGGGCTGTGGCTTCTGAGGCAAGGATGGCTCGTGCCCGGGGTGCAGCTTCAGGGTGTGCTTTGCAGCCAGCAATGCACATGGCCACTCGTTATCCCACCCCAGCCACCCAGGACTGTCTAGCTGTGCTGGACTTGATTAAAGGTCTTTTCCAACGGGAAAGCTGTCCCAAGGCATGAGCAGAGGCTTTGTGGATGCTGCTTCTCTCTGATGTGTGGGTGCTCTTGGTTAATTTGGAAACACGGAACCAGGCTGGGAGAGTGAATTCCCCATTGAGTGGTCTCTGTGTTTGCTCCCACTTGCTGCCCTTGACCCTTCATGGGTGTCCAAGTGAGCTGTCCCCTCTGCAGCATGTTGGCAGCAAGTGTGGAGGGCAGCATGGGGATGCTGAAGGTGCCAGCCAGTCACCTACAGCCAAGGAGGGCTGGAGCAGCTTTCCCAGTGCTGGCACACACCCATGTCACCTCAGGCGTGTAGCCTGGCTCATTGGCCAGAGCTGTGTCCACGGGGGAGATATCTTCCGTTCCAGCATGTTGCCTCCAGCATGCCCTCCTCCTGTCTGTCTCTTTCACAACCCAGGCTTGACCGACTTGTCGAACTGGGACTGAATTTTAGGCTTGAGGTGTGAGGGGCCAAGTTGGAGAGAGCCCCACAGGTTTAAAACTCCAGGTGACCAGTTGCAGCCCCCTCTGCTGCAGGCATGGCCGCTCGCCCTCTTCTCCCAGCTCTGCCTGGCCGTGCTTTCTGTCGGCTCCGTTATCACAGGGACCTTTGGCAACCCCAAGCAGGCTGAGCACGTGGGGTCTGTTTCCCTCCCACTTCCCCCAGTGTGACCTCCGGCCTCCAGACGTTTGGTGTGTGGTTTGTGCGGTCGCTGGTATCTCATCTCCTCATCGGTCACATCCCCTCTCGGTGGTGAGTCACCCAAGGCCCTACCTCTTCTCCCCAACCCGTGCCATTTTGGAGAGCTGAGCAAAGATGAAGAAGATGTTTTCAAGTGGGCTGACACATCTGCACCCGCCAAGTTCCTCTAATAGCAGCCCTTAGTGATTTATGTCTCAATTGTGCAAAACAGGTATGTTTTATAATCTCGGAGCTGGGAAGGAGGAGGACAGGTGTGCTCATCCACTGCAGCAACTGGAGCATCACAGGGTTTGCATTTTGGCTGCTGGCTATAGGGATAAGGTGGTTCAAGAGACGATCTCTGTGCCCTGAACCCTTTTACTCTCAGAGCTGGGCTGCTTTGGATCATGTGTGTCCCTGCTGGCGTGAGGTAAGTGTTGGTAGTGCCTTTCCCAGGCGGTCAGAGGCCGAGCTAATGGGCACACGCATGTGTTTGGTGTGGTGTAACTTGGCAGGGAGGGGGGGCACAGCCAGTCTGGGCTTGGCAGCGTTGCCAACTCGCACCTCCCTGCCTGTGCTGTGGTGCCAGACCGCCTCTGGGCAAGCAATCGGCCGGAGGAGCGTGGCTCAGCCTGCCGAGACCTGTCGGCGTGTCCCTGGGCAAAGCGGATCTTGTGCTGGTTCAGCAAACACTCTGGCCCCAGGCAGATGGAGATGGTTGTGGTTTCCCCTTTTCCCCTCCCTTTCTCCTGGCAGAAGCCCATGGTTGGGGTGAGCTGTGCGTTGCTCACTGCGGTAGAGTTTCTCCACTTGGCATCGCTTTCTGGCACGGAGATCCAAGGAGGCAGCGACTCACCCGCGGCCGCCTCCTGCGAATGCAGCTCCTCAGCGCATGGAGGAGCAGCTTCACCTGCAGGTCCTGCCCAGGGCACTGGGGCAGCAGGTTTTGTGCTACGTGCGAGTCTTACTCCAGCCTGTCAGCGTGGCTGCTGGAGGGCTGTACGGAGGAAGGGATGCTCCGGCAGTGCCTTGAGGTTGGATTTGCGTTGGGTTCATCCCCGGGAAAGCTGTGGTTCGGATTCCTTCTCCCTACTCTGGCTCCTGGCAGGGAACAAGCCAGGTAAATACAGCCTGTGCAGCTTCTTCAGGCACTTTGCAAGGGAAAATGGTGTCGCTGGTAGGCCCGAGGCTGGAGTTCAAGTGGTTCTCTGGTTTTGCTGCTGGTCAGCTGCATGATGCACCAAGTCATTGCACCTGCCTGTGCCTCAGTTTCTTCACCTGCAAAGCTTTGGAATATGCTTTGAGCTCCTGTGCTGGGCTTATGCCTCTCCAAGGAGCAGTGCTGCTGCTGTGGGCCTCTGGAAGTGACTGGGAAGGGCTGCCTGGTGCGAGGTGGCTTTGGGGCTTGGCTGGTGGCATCAGCTCAGTTCTGCTGCTGTTTCCCAGCTAGCTTGGTGACACTGCCCTGCGAAGTTCCCAACCTGTCCATCTGAACCTGTCTCCAGCTTGGTAACTTCGCATTCCTCCTCCTGCTCCTGCAGCCCTGTGCTGAGGCTGGGTCACTGTAGCAGGATGTGATGATGCTGACTGGGGAGGAAGCTCCAGAACATTTGGGGCTGGGACTGAGCCTGTGTTATCCCTGGGCAGGATATGATGCTGAAAGCAGGGAGATGCCCTCATAGGACCAGGGATGTAACTGGTACCAAAATGCCTCTTTGGGTACCAGTAGCTTAAGCTGTGTGCAGGTGTCCCTGTGCCTGATGGCAGTACTGGAGCGTGGCCCTTCCCTGGAGCCCTGCAGGTGGCTTCATGTCCTTGCACCACGTGCAAGTGGGGACATGCCATGGGTGTCTGTGCAGAGTGGTGTCTGCAGCATGGGATGTGTCTCGCTGTGATCCCTGTGCCGGTGTTTCCGCCTGCTGGAGCAGCTGCAGCTGGGACTGACGTCTGGCTGGGAGAAGGGGCTCACGTGGGGACGTCCACGGCTGCAGCCTCCGGGGTGGTGTGGCATGGGGTGCTCCAGGGGCTTTGCCATGCTGCAACCATGTGCTCTGCCAGATGGGACCTGCGTTCCCTTGGAAATGTGTCGCTCCTGCTCCAGATGCTGGCTCATTGCCAGCCCAGTCCTGCAGGGGCAGTGACAGTGACATGGCCGAGGCAAACACGGTGTGGACTGGAGCTGCCCACAGCTAAGCCGGGATGGGTGTTCCTTGGCTTCTACGCAGCTCTCTCTAGCTCTGGAGTAAGAAAAGGTGTTTGGAAATGCTTCGGTGTGGAGATTTTGGGGTTACCAAGGAGAGGCGTGAATGCCTGTGCGCGCTTAACACCTTTGCAGCACCGTGCTCAAGGTTAAACAGCAGGTTTCACCTGCTGGGAATGGGCTCTGCCTTGAACTGCATGGGCACAGCAGCTCCCCTGGTCCCGCTGCTGGAGGGTTGGCGTGTGCGGGTGATGCCGCTGGGATCTGTCGGGCGATGGATGCGGGCCAGGAGCTGTGCGGAGCACCGCGTCGGTGAGGCACATATGCCGGGATGCAAACATGTACGCGAAAGAGATCCTGGCTGTCTAAATAATGTGAAATATTGACTAGCTCTCGCAGATGGTGCTCCACGTGCAGCTTCGGGGACTGAAGTTCTCTTTCTCCCCTTGGGTTTTGGTGTGATGTTGTTTTGAGCCAGTTGGATGCTGGACTCTTGACAAACTTGTTGCCTGGTTGCTTTCAGTGACATCGTTGAATTTGGGGGAAGTTGGTTGCTAATGCGGGCTGAGGGGAAGGAAGGAGGGTTGCAGAGGGCTTGACTGGCTCCTTCAAATTCTCCTGATGGCTTTTACTCAGTTTTTAAATTATGGCATGGACGGGGATGCTGGTTCTGGCAGAGGGTTGGATTTGTAGTGTTGCACGGGTGTCGTTTGGTGGCAGTGTTGGCGAGGAATTGCTGCCTGTAGCCAACTGTGTGTGTTATTACCACTATTACGGTGATTGTACTCACTGAGGAAATGCTGATGAGGACAATTTGCATGAGGGTGTCACTGGGGACCCAGTGTCCAGGACATCCAGACAGCAGGGTCGTGATGATACGCTGCTTTCATATCAGCTTGTGGATGGTTGTCACACTTTCTCCTCTGTTTTGCCTTCCTCTGGGGTAAGATGCTGGGTTTGGATACATGAAACTGTGTTTTTTGTGAGCTGCTCTGGAGGATGCTCTCGTGTTTTCCCAAAGCCTGTACCCAGTGCTGGGCACCAGCAGCAGAGACAAGCTGTGTTGGCAAAACTGTGCTGGCAAGAAGGTCTTATCACGGTTCTGGAAGCACGCTGGGGAGTGCCCTCACCCACAGGTCGCTTTACTTGTAAACAAGTAAATAAGATAAAACATCTTATCAGCCAGGTAGTTTGGTCACTGAGCCCTCAGGTGCCAGGCTCTGCTCAGGAAGCAGCATGCTCCATTTGCTGCAGAGTTGGAGCCCTGCAGAGGTGCCCAGGGTGAGCTGGGGGACCTGCAGTGGGGGGTCAGTACCTGAAGTGGGGTCCCCGAGCAGGGGTCTCCCCCTGGGCTGTGTGTGCTGCGTGTCACCACGTGCGTCCCTGCCGCCACCGCCGCTCCTGGCGTGTGAGGGACCGACAGCCACAACAGTCTGTGCTCCTGCGGGGCTCGTTCCAAGGCAGCGTGCTGCTCGGGATAAAACATGTTTCCCTCTTCTGTCTCCCGTTTTCTGCAGGCTTTTCCCATCTGCCTAACGGTCTCTACCCATCGTACATTCCCCTGAGCCACCTCGAACCTCCCAGTGCCGGCAGTCCGCTCCTGGCCCAGCTGGGACAGCACAGCCTCTTTGAGTCACAGAAAGGTGAGTCTGGGACCCTGTGTGCCCTTCCCATCGGTCACCCCTGGGTACTTACCCTGTCCTTTGGGCTTGTTTGGCTGCTGGAGTTGCTGGATGCTGGAGCTGGGGGTGAGGAGCAGGAACCCCCTTGGGTGATCAGCTGAGGTTTTGGATGTGGCTGTCCTGTAGGAAAGCTGGCCAGGTCCCTCCTTGAAGCCCCAGTGTGCATCAGAGACAGGGCTGTCTTGCATCCCACATGGAGGAACCTGCTTGGTCTCCTTTGCTCTGGGCATTTCTGTTTAAGACATCCTTGAAATCGGTTCTTTCATGGTCTGCCACTTCTTGCCTGTCTCTGTGTAGGGCTGAAGGGGTTGAAAGCCTGTGATAATTTTGTTTGCTTTTACTCTGCAGATGGATTCTACCTGTCCAGCCATGCGGGGCAGTCCGCTTTGCACCCACAGCCTCCCCTCTCAAGGACTGTGGGCAGCCACACGTCGAGCACTTTGCTCCGGGAAAAGGACCTTGGGCAGCTGCACAAGAGCTCGAAAGAAGGCCTGAAAGACCCCGGTGGGAAGGAGCGGGCATGCCGGAGCGATCTGTCCCTGCCCTTTCCCAAGAAGGAGAGCAAGACGAAGGAGGAGCCCCGACCCCGCAGCGTGGTCGACCTCACACAGGACACCAAGCCCGACAGCGACCGGAAAGTGAGTGTGGTGGAAAAGGCGGTGAAGGTCGGCGAGCGTCTCTCGCCGTTTCTGGCCGAGCATATGCCAAATCGGGGTGCAGGCAGTGGGGAACCCAAGTCCAAGAACCCGCTGCAGAGCTCTTCCCTCAGCAACTGCAACGGTGGCGGGGACCCCATGCTGAAGGTCCTGGGTGCCGAGCAGGACCGCTGTGCCAAAGATCCCGCTCGGCACGATGAGAACATGAGGCCTTCTGCGCACGCCCATGCGGAGCGGCTGAAGCGGGGGGAGCCCCTCTTGCCCTCCGTGGGTGCTTTGCATGTCTCCTGTAGCTGTCCATCCCCACACCCCTCACAGACAGGGAAGATGACGCCGGCCACAACATTCCCTCCGCAGCCCGTCCATTCCAGCATGTACACCATCTTCCCGCCGGCCAAGGAGCTGGGGAGGGAGCACAAAGTCATCGCCCCTACCTTCGTGCCTTCGGTCGAAGCCTATGACGAGAGGAGCGGGCCCATCCAAATCGCCTCCCAGGCCCGTGACAACAAGGGGAAGGACAAGGACCTTGGCAAGGTGGGGGTGCTGCAGTCACCCACGGAGCGGTGCCTTGCAGATGCCTCCCGCACACTCTTGTCCCAGGACTTTTCTTGTCACAGTGATGCCAAAAGGATGGAGGTTCTGAGAGAGAAGGGTTCGGTGATCAGGACGAACTCCATGGCACTGAAGAGACAGGTCACTTCAGAGCCCTTCCTCAACCGGCCGGGGCTGGGCTCTCCGGAGAGCAGGGAGTTCCTGGCCTCCAAGGATTTGCTAAAGCCGAGTCCGGAGGCAGAGCATCGCCCCTGCGAGCGGGACCGCTTCCAGCGATCCAGCTCCAAAGAAGCAGCAAAGGTCTATGGCACTTTGGACTCTTCCCGGCAGCACCTGGACCATGGTCAGCTGAAACCGCCGGAGCAGAAGTGGAAGCCCTTTGAGATGGGCAACTTTGCCACCACGCAGATGGCGGTGCTGGCCGCGCAGCACAACCACGTCAGCCGGGTGGAGGAGGAAGCAAAGAAGGTCTACCTTGACCCCAGCGGTTTGCCGCGGTCCTCGGTGGTGGGCTCACGGGGCGCTGCAGACGTCCTGCACCCCGCCTCGCACGGCGAAGGCTCGGCCATGCAGAGCCTCATCAAGTACAGCGGCAGCTTTGCCAAGGAGACGGCGTCCCGGCAGAGCTGCGGCAAGAAGAGCCCCTTTGGGGGTTTAGGCAACGTGAAGTTGGACTCCGCACAGCTGGGAGCCTCCAAGGTGCAGCAGCTGCTGCTGCAGCAGCCTGCAAAGCAGCTAAAGAGGGACCCTGAGAGACCCGAGAGTGCCAAATCCTTCGGCCGTGAGAGCATCGGCTCCCAGGGCGAGGTGGAGGTGAGGCACTTGCCTGTTGGCATTGCTGTGGCTGTGGCCCGGCAGAAGGACAACAGCAGCAGTAGCAGCAGCAGCAAACTGGGGTCCAGCTTAGCAGACCGGGATCGCTCGCTGTCTCTCAGCAGCATCAAAGGTAGGTTCCCTAGGGCTTGTCTCAGGCCTTCCCTGGAGGATCTGTTCCCTGGGAAGAGCAGCCACCCAGTGTGGGCTGCGTGCCATGAACTGAGTTTGGCATCTTCAGCTGCCTTTGCCTCCTTTGCCAGCCAAGGACATGTCGTAAACCACAGTGGGAAGCAAGACCCCCTGTGCAAGAGGTAGTCAGTCCCCTGTCCCCACTTCCATCCCTTCTGGCCACCTCTGAGGACAATCCCTCTCCATGAGTTTGATCCGTTAGCAAAGGGAATGACAGAGAAACCTCTCGAACTACCTTTGTGCTGGTGTTGTAATCTCATGGTTTTGATTTAAGCCGTGGTGCTGGCAGGAGGGGGACGGCACCAGAGAGATTTTGGTTCTCTGCTTGGCTTGTATAGCAAGATAACACCCGGAGGCTGCCCGGCACGGGGCTCTGCTGTGCCAAGGAGTGATGCCAAATTAAGCGGCTGGCGAGCAATGGTTGGCTTTCCATTTTTAGCCCTTGCCTTCCCCATTTTTCTGCCTTTGCCCCCCTCTCCCAAACTTCAGTGGCAGTTTCCCTCAAGCAGCAGCCCCTCTCCCCATTCCCATCGCCTCCCAGTGTCCTCCGCACAGCCGGGCGGGAGCCGGCCGAGGACCTCGTGGGCAGCACAGGGAGCTGTTTGTTCAGCCGTTCAGTCATCCCAGACGCTCCCAGCTTGCGTTAAATGTAATTTACTGAGCCGAACTAAAAGGCTGCAAACAAGGGTTGAATTCTGGCAGGCCTCTGGGCTCGTTGCTAAGTGATGCAGTTGGCTTTCAGACGGAAAACAAGACTGCTTTTCTCCTCCTCTCGCCCCCCAAATGCTGCCCCCCCTTTGTGTGCCAGGAGATATTCGTCTAATAACATTAGCTTGCTTGCGCTGAGTGGACGGTGCTTGAATGTTTAGACCTTTTAAGAAGGAGAAAGCAGGCTTTAGTTGGCTAATCTGTAGTATTTGGCAAGTAAAATGCAAGTATTTAGTACCGGGCATTGGTTGTCAAGGGAACGGACCTAAGCCTTTCCTCCATGCATAACTGATTGAATTTTTCTATGCAGCCCGTGCGTCATGTTCATATATATAGACAGAATGATCATTCACTGTCTGGACAATCATCGTTCTGTCCAGAAAAGGGACTGTCCTGTTGGTGGGATGGAGGCTGGGCAGGAATTAGAGGTCCTTCAGTATGTGTGTTTGGATGGGGGTTGGAAAAAAGGTGATAACTCGTCTAGAAATAATGGAGCTCAAGGAGTGTAGGTGGGAGAGGGAGGAGCGATGATAAAGTAACAAAATAACGCGTTTCTAATGAAAATGTGGGGGTGGGGGTCTACTCACCTTATGGCAAGGAAGGGAGAGAGGCTGTGAGCTCTCTAAGGAATTGCTCCATATTGCTGACACCAGAGAGACAGCTGGGCATTGATTGTGGAAAAGATAGAGGAAAAGGGGCTCCGAAGGGGGAAAACCTGGGCTAGGGTGTGGAACGGGAATGCTGGCGGAGAGGCAGTGGAAGATGTTTGGGCTCCAGAGGGATTTGTGAGCCCCCGTGCTGTGGAGGTTGGGGAGTAAAAGTGAGCAGCGGAGGCTGTGTGGGGCACCATTCAGTGAGTCGAGGAGGGGCTGGTTGGGGAAAGCCACTGCATGCGGTGTCCTGGCAGGCTGTGAGGGAGATGCGGTGACCCTGGAAAGTCCTTCGGGAGGGAGAGCTGTGTGCCGGGTTTTAACGCATCTTTGTTTTCTGCCTGGAGCCCATGGAAGGAGCCTTGGGGAACGGAGCTAGGAGAGATGTTGTCTTGTTCCTGGATTCCTTTTGACAGTAAAAGCTGAGGGAATTGGAGACTTGACAGCAAAAAACCCATGGGCTGTCCAGGTTTGTGGAAATGCACCCTAGAGCTCTCCTTGAAAAGACTGCCAGTCAGCAGAAGAGACTTGATGTTCTGAGATGTTTTCCCATGTGCCAAACCATATCCAGACAGGAGAGCGAGGACCCTGGGAAGGGCTGCTGGGGTGCAGTCCTGCGAGGCTGGGTGCTCGCTGCAAGCAGGGCTGGGATTTAGGAGTGGATTGTATCACCAAAGCATAGTGCAGAGAGAGGCAACAGGGAATTGTGTGAAAAATGAATATGCAAGAAAGAAGCTAGGGAAAAAGCTAAGGAAAAGCAAGCTTAAAATCAGGCAGCTGGGGTGAAGACCTTGGATAAAGGGAAGAGTGGCCTCAATACCTGGTCCTGGCAGAGCCAAGTGAGGCTCTGCTGCTCGCTCCTGTTAAGGTGCCTCCTAACCTCTCGCAGATGCAGCTGCTACTACGCCAGGCTATATTTGCATGAGCTGTTCTGATTGTGGACGAGTGGTTTCTCCAGCCAAACATCCAGCCCCCCTTTTTGGATTCCTGCCCTCATCTGCCATATGTGTCCCTGCCTCATCAGACCCTTTCTTGTTGCATGTCTCGGGGGGGATGCAGATTCCTGCTAATGGGTTGAATTGCAGCGTGGAGCGCGCTGGTTTTGTGAGGGTCTGTATTGTTGGTTCTGCCTGTTGCAGAAGGACAGGGATTCAGAGCATACCCAGTGCTCCCAGACTGATTTTCAAGATCAGAAGGTGCTTCAGAAAGTGCAGAGATGAAATCCTTCACCTCCCTGAGATGTGCTAAGCAGGACTGTGTGGTTTGATGCAGGATTTAGCTGCATCTTGGCTCTTGCTGGGATGGGAAGCCTGCCACAGTGGTCCCTTTGGTCCTGTTGCTCCCAGGCTGGTGGCTGTGTGGTCCTGCAAGACCAGCCTGGCCTGGCAAGTAGTCCCTTGATGTCTTGGAGACATGAACCTTGGAACATATGCACTTGGGTGCTACCAGGAGAATATTGCTTTAGTGAGAATATCTTGATCACACAGAGAGCCTTGCCTGGTCTTTCAGGATTTGAACCTGGAACATCCTTGGGGACACTGGCGTTTGGGTATACTGGCTCCCAGATACTGTTCCTCCATGCCCAGAGGAGAGGGGACAGCTTTCTCCAGACCATTTCTCCTGTCTGATGGTGCTGGATTGTCTCTTAGGGCACGGACGCTCCGAAGATGACTGTGGGGACGAGAGGAGCCGCCACCGGGACAGCCACCTCCTGGCAGGGCGCTTGGAGCGGGATCAGGAAAAGCTGCTCAGGTGAGGGTTGGAGGGAGGTGAGGTCTTTTGCCATAGTGTCACAAGCTGAGCTCAGGGACAAGCCGTCCAGAGAGGAGACAGGATTGCATCCATCCTGGTGTAGATGCTGGCACCAAACTTGCTGGTGCAGAGAGGGGTGCTGAGTGGGGTACACGGGGCTATAGGCAGATCCCGAGTCCTCAACAGAGCAATCCTAATAGACAGCTGCAAATCCATGCCTGCTCCAAAGGGCTGGAGAGATGGAGTGTTTTATTCTAGACATGATACCTCCATCAGAGCTCTCCTTGAATGATTGACCCTGGTTTGCAAACACTCGTTCTGCATGCTGGTCCATACTCCTGGGCTCCTCCATCACTCGGACCCTCTCTCACTCTTTCTCTCTTGCCTCCTCCATCCCCAGAGAAAGCAAGGAGCTGGCAGATTTTGCCCGAATACACCCCTCCAGCTGCGCCACGAACGGTTTGAACTCCAACCTCATGGTGACGGGAGGCCCAGCCCTGGCGGGCTCCGGGCGCTGGTCTGCAGACCCAGCTTCGCACTTGGCAGCCCACCCCTGGCTCCCCAGGACAGGGAGCCCCTCCATGTGGCTGGCTGGCCATCCCTACGGTGAGTGCCCTGGGAGGGAGCAGTGTCCAGAGGGCTTTCACACCGATGAAATCCAGAGAAAAATGTTGCTGCAGCACAGTGAGGCTGTTTGATGAGCTCAGTGAAAAGGGAAGGAGGCGTTTCGGAGCAGTAGATGACTTCTTGTGTGGGTAGGAGCTGCCTGCATCCACTGAGTTGTGACTTTGGTGTTTTTTCTTCAAGGACTTGGTCACCCTTCCCTGCACCAGGGCATGACTCCAGGCTTTCCCCCTGCCATGGGGGGAGCTCTCCCTTCTGCCTACCAGTTTGCCAGAGATCCACAGTCAGGGCAACTTGTTGTGATCCCCAGTGAGCACTTGCCACACTTCGGTAAGGATGTGAGCGTGTCCCTGAGGACCATTCTTTGACAGCTGTGTGGAAAACAGACTTTGGAGAGGGCCAGAGAGAAGCATGCATACCTGTGGGGACCAGCAGCCACAGCTGTAGGGTGGGTGTGAGCAGGCTTGTCATTAGGTGTGTTTTGGAGATGGAAACATGTAATCTTTAGCAGTGGCTCTTCATCCCCTGCAGGACCCTACAGAGTTAGAGTCCTTGGTTAGGAGAATCTATTCATAGGCTCAGGCACGGACAGTCGAACCAAGGGCTAGAGAGTAAAGCAAGTCCAATGGCCCTAAGGCACAGGGGTGGTGTGATGGGGGCTGCCGAGGGGAATACAGCACGCTTTCCCCTCTGATTTCTGGTTGTATTTCTGCATAGCCTAGTGTTTGGCATCTGCCGCTATCTGGGACTGTAGAGACTGTTGCCCTGAGTGATCCTAAATCATTTATCCATCCTTACCCTGCTGCCTGCCTGACTGCATCTCTGCTCATTCCACAGCAGAGCTGATGGACCGGGCACCCCCCCTGTGGCCTGCTATGTACCCTCCCACCAGGAGCTCCCTCCAGCACGCTCATCAGCTCCAGCTCCTCTCCCATCAGCAGCTGCTGCGGCAGCACGAGCTGTACATCCTGCAGCAGCAAGCAGCCCATGCCATGGAGCTGCAGAGGAGTGCTCAGCTCGTGGTATGTTTTCAAGAACTTCTTGCTTGGCCATGAAACGAGCCTGAAGTCTGGGGAGAAAATGCAGCTGTGCCTGTGTGGCAAGTGTGTCTCAAGGGTATGGATGCATTGAGTGATCCTGCCCTGGTCCCTGGGATGTGAAGCATTTGGTGTATCATGCAGTTAGAGTGGGTTTTGGAGGGGTTTGGTGTAGAGCCATTGAGCAGTGCTGTCAGGAGAGCTCCCCAGCAGCAGCATCAGCATGAACTGGATTCCTAACCTAGGGATGTTTCTGTATAGTTGAGGTTTCATCCCTGGTCACCTTCAAACAAACCTCGTGAGCAGCACAGAGAAGCAGCTGCAGGACTTGCAGCAGTCACACTGGCTCGTGGAGACAGCTCCCATTCACGGAAAGGTTTTGGAAGTAATGAGCTTTCATTTGGGTGTTTTACACCCATTCATTTTTATAGTGGTCCTCTGGATTTCAGCCTTCATTTTCCATGTGGGCTTGCTAGGCTGGAGGCTTGGCAATGGTTTGCTTTGGATCCAAATGAAAGCTGAGACGTCCTTCTCATGATTCCTGGAGCTGGGAATTTGTGAAGAAGCTATTGTAGATCAGTGTCACCCTCCCTCAAATTGGTCTTCAAATGGTCTTGCACTAGGGAACATGTGTTTTATTGCAGTGCATATTTGATAAGACCATGTTTTGGTCTTGCTTGGTGGTAGGTCAGTGCTACTTTCCAGGTGTTGTGCTGAGTTTTGCTCTGTTCTTGTCACAGGAGAGGTTGAAGGCAAATGAGCAGCGTGTGGATATGGAAGAGAAGGTGACAAAACGGAGCCTGGACAGTGCCAAATCAGGCCTTTCCTCCTCTGCCCCGGGACTGGTGCACCGAAAACCACCTGTGCTGTCTCCCAGCGCCTCCACGTCCTACAGCAAGGCTGTGAGTCCACCTCCCCTCTCTCCCAGGGCCTCACCCGTGTCTGTGCTCAAAGCTGAGGTGATCCAAAAGATGGAGGAGCCACCTTCGCAGCCAGCCTACTCCTACCCTGCCACCCCCAGCTCCCATCCTTCCAGCCCACCCCCCGCCTCTCCACCCCCTGCTCCTGCCATCCCTCCAAAGGAAGAGGTGCCCGAGACCGTGGAGAAGAAAGACCTGGAGCTGGAAAAAGAGGCTGCTGGTCCATATCAGGCCTTGTTCCCAGGTAAGAGAGCCCTGCTTTGGCAGAGTCCCGTTGTGTTTGTGCCTGCCTCCCTTTTTCTCCTCTGCTCTTTCCTGCTTCTGTCCCTTCCCCTAGGGAAAACCACATAGCTCCTCTAAAAGGCAGGGGAGAGGGAAGGAAAAGGGCTGGTGTGATGGACTGGGATTGATGCCTGGGTGCTTGTGGCTGTAGGCTCTCTTCTTCCCTTGGGCTGAGCCTGGGTTGGTTCTTCCAGGGCTGGAGTCCCAGTGGGAGAGGATGCAGGAGGCAGATCTCTCTCCAGTTGCATGAAAGTGCTAGAAAGGTGCAGAAGGGACCTCTGGGGTGCTGCCTGTGGCGGCTTGGTCAGGAGAGAGGTACCCAAAAGCTATTGCTTGAGAACAGAAAGATAACAGAGATGATGGAAGCAAAGGCAACCAGCTCTTTAGTGAGAGAGAAGGTGCTTTGGAGACGCAGGCATTACACAGTCTGTCCCTTCTGATATCTTGCAGAGATCCCCCCTGGATACCCATTCCAGTCCCTGCCTCCCTCCTTTGGAAGACACTATCCCTACCTCCTCCAGCCCCCCGCAGCATCTGATGCGGATGGCCTGGCTCCTGACGTCCCGCTGCCTGCTGAAGGCTCTGAGCACATGGAGCTTTCCTCAGAGGTCAAGCCCATCCACCTGTCTCCGTCCAAAATCCTAGAGCCCATCCAAGCAGCAGCAGAAGAGGAATCCTTGGAAGAGAGGGTGAAATCGGAGGTGCAGATGGAGGAAAGCCAAGAAAGCATCTGTGAGCAGGACATGGGGACTCTGAACATCACCACCTCCGCAGCCGTCCCTGTGCAGAATGTGGACAATTGCAATCTCCTTTTGCACCAAGGGGAAGCCCTGGGTGCTATGGAGGAGGACCAGGAAGACCTTCAGAGCTGCCCACCTCCTTACCAGGTTGTGGCCTGTCCTGCAGAAGCAGAGGCTGAGGCAGAGAGCGGGACTGGAGCAGAAACCTGCTCCATGCACATGGACTACGACGGTTTGCTCGTGCATGCGGAGAGCGAGCCACCGGAGATGGACTTGACGCCCCAGAGGGAGGAGGCCTCTGTAGCCATGGATCTGCAGAGCGCCGATGTGCCCAGGGCGAGGGAGTTTCCCAGCCTGCCTCCTGAAGAGGGGGAGCAGGGGCCAGAGATCCCTTCCTACACAGAAGAGGCAATCACTTGCCAAATCCCGGATCTGGACATCAAGCCGGGTGACCCACTGGCTGGGATGAATGCTTTGGTGGCTGCTACAGAAATGCCTCAGGCTTGTTCCTTGTTGACTACCACCACTGTCACTCCACCCCAGATGAAGGTGGAGGTGTTAACTGACCAGACCTTGGAGCACTCCTTCCTGCAAGGGATCACTTTGCTGAGTGAAATCGCAGAGATGGAGCTAGAGAAACGGAAGCAAGAAATGCCAAGTAAGTTGTGAGTGGGGAGTCTGGTCAACTTCGGACCATGCTGGGTCTCCCAGCTTATGGTCCCTGTGCTCTCCGTGTGGCCAGAGGAGCGGAGTCACAGGTAGGATCTCTTGCAGCCTCAGCCAGGCAGCAAGGAGAGCATTACCCTGAGTTGCAGGAGTGGCTGGTACTTCAGATAGGGTTGGAGCAGGGTTTTCCTTGCAGCAGGCTGAGCTACGTGTGGCTTTTGTGCTGCTCTCCCTTCCAAAGGCCCTCGCCATGTCTAGACAGTTTGTGGTATGCGTAGCGGAAACGGAGCCCCAGTTGCTGAGAGCTGCCAGGGTAACACCCTTCTGGCAGGCACTGAGTCCACAGTCTGTTGGGGTTTGGCACCAGAGGCCCCAGTAGCTCCAGATGACACTTTCCAAGAGCTTGGCAGGTCCTGAAAAGAATCTCACCTTCCAGTAACTTCCTGAGGTGAGAAGTGATGGGAACTGCCAGTTACACCATGGCTGAGTACAACAGGAGATCTCAAGTGGGGGCCAAGAGTGGCTGGGGGGCTCCTTGAGCAGCCATGGTCCAGAAAGGGCCATCAGCCCCTCCTTGTGCCTGTTAGAGAAGCAGCCTTGGAATGTGATCTTCTGTAGCTTTTTTTTTTGGTCCTTTCCAACAGGTCCAGAGAGTTTCCCTGTCCGGCCAACACTGGAGAGTTTGCTGGCTGCCAGCACCCACATGCTCATGGAAGTACTTTCCACCCCCTTAATGGAAAGTCTGAAAACCATCCGGCTGCCTCGAGAGCTGAATCCCAACAAAAAGTACAGCTGGATGCAGAAGAAAGATGAACCAGTAAGTAGCTCTTAGTGTGGTTGAGCCTGGAAAGCCCCAGTGCATCCACTCACACACCTCACTGTCCCAGCCCCAATTTGGGGGCTCATGCTGGCTCGTGCTGCCCCTCTGCATTCAGGAGAATGAGCTGGTTGTTCCCTCATGTCACATTCCTAGCTGCACGGGAGTCAGTGGGCTGCAGTTTAGGTTCTTCCCTTGTTTGTGAATCAAGGTTCAGCAGGATCCTCTGCAGCCCTGGAAGTGGTGTTTTAATGTGAAGCCGGAGGAACCTGTGTGTTACTGTTTTGGCCAGAGGATAAATAAAAATAGTGGCAGGAGGGCTTCTCCTTGTTTATTTTTAATTTGTTGACTCTTCGCTGTGGAAGAGACTGATAAATTATTTTGTACAGAGCAAGTAAGTATTCCAAGATAGGATATATTATGATCTGTCTTTTTAAACAAGGTAAAAGAGCATTTTATCCTGCAGGTTCTCTTCCAGGGTTGCAGTCCCTCAGAGCTGATGCCATCCTGTGCATAAGCCACAGAACATCTTTGCTGGTTTTGTTGGGTACCACTCTGGGGCTGTGCTGATGGGCAAGAATTGAGTCTCTGCTCCCCTGTCAGCACAAAGGGCTTTCTGCCAGGCTGCACACCTTGGCCATTGCCAGGGCACCCAGTGTGCACCCCCTGGACGTGTCCTGACCCACTCTTGCCTCCCCACCCCAGATGTACTCCATCAAATCGGCCATCGAGAACATGGACGCGATGGAGCTGGACTACAGGATGAGGCTGGCGGAGCTGCAGCGGCGCTACAAGGAGAAGCAGCGGGAGCTGGTGAAGCTGCAGCGCCGCAGGGACTCCGAGTAAGTCACAGGCTGCTCACCCAAGACTTGTTTTTTTCCAGCTGGTCACTTTCACTGCCTCTCGGCCCGAGAGAGAAAACTGCCCTCCATCCCTCCCTGCCTCCTCTCCTCTCCTCTCCTCCTGGTACGTCCCGCCAGAGCTTTGCACAGCACACTCCTAGGCTATGTGACACGACAACCTGGTAACTGGTGACTGCAGCTGGGAGACTGTGTTAGAGACAACCTTGGCTTCAGCAGCTCAGTTTAGCAGTTTGGTGGCAGGCGAAGGTTCTGGGTTGGCTCCCGTTTTTGCTTGCTTTCTTTTCATTATTTTCCCTTTTTCTTCTTTTTGGATTTATTTTCTTTATTTTTTTTTCTGTTTGTTTTGCTTTTTGGTTGCAAAATTTGCTTTTGCTTTTTTTTTTTTCCTTTGCTTTTTTTTTTTCTTTTTTTGTTGCCTTGGTTAACAGTGAAGCGTGTGGTTTTTTTAAAGGGAAAAGCATGACGAGAAAAGTAGAAGCTTGGCGAGAAGAGGCCCTGGAAGGCCCAGGAAGAGGAAACTTGGATCAAGCGCTCTGTCACCCATTAAGGAGAGAGGGAAGAGTGACAGCAAGAGTGGAAAGTAAGGCTGGAATTTGGGGAAGACGGGAACACGGCAGGGTCGCTGCGCCAGGGTCTGACTTGGGGAGAGCATCTCGGATGCATCGGGGGCTCGTTGTGTTGGCAGGCCGGCCGCTGGCTGCGGCGGTGGAAGCGCGTGCTGTTAACGTGAGTGTGTCCTGACGGTGGGAATGCAGTGCCAGCGTCCTCCCTCCCCGCAGGTAGAGCCCGTGTCTGGTGTTGGGTGCAGGTAGGACAGGCGGAGTTGAGCAGCCGTGAGGTGAAACGGCTGGCAGGGAGCTGTAGGTGAGGTTTTGGAGTCGGGGAGTGTGTCCTCGTGTTTTCGGGAGAGCAGAGGGTGCAGTCAGGTGCTGTAGAGCCAATTGCAGGAATGTTGGTGTCAAAACCGGGAAGGACAGGGGTACTCCAGGTTATCTACTTTGTAGGACCTTTCTGCTGTGTTTCTTCTGTTTTCCTCTGTTCCCTGAATCAGTGGGAGCTGGTTTCACCTGACATCTCTCTTTCAAGCATCTAGATTATTCTCTACTCTGCTTTTTTCTCTTTTGCAAGTCCAGCTGCTCTTGTTTGGATCTCACCACTGTTGGCCATCTACCCTACCATAGATGGCCTCTTCAATGGGAAGGCATTTCCAAGCTGCCTCCCTGCGTGCTCCATATTTTTGCAAATGCCCTTTTCAAGACTGCAAATCAGATTCAGGTGCCCAGCTCCCACTGACCAGCGCTTCTGAAAATCTGTCCTCTTGGTGGCTCCGTGTTTTGCTCTTCGTGTTTGGGTGGCTGGACAGGCTGGAGGCATCCAGAGGCGGCTGGAGTTGTGCATGTGGGGGTGCGTGGCAGTGTTGCGTGTGCATGTCCCTGGATCACAGGAATGCTCGAGCAGGCTGCCGTGGGAGATGGAGGTGCACCCTCAGCCAGAGTCCAGGGCCTGAGGTGCTGGTTTAGCTGTCTGTGCAGGTCAGCAGGGAGGATAGAGGGGAGAGGAAATGCCTGGAAGCTGAGGAGGATGCCCCGTGTCAGTGGCTTTGTGGTGGCGGTCTGACCAGCAGGCTTAGTATGAAGGAGGCAGCATATGAGAGCTTTAAATGGAGGCTTGGTAGGAATCTTGAGGTGTTGACTGATCATCCATCAGATAGTTACTGGAGATGGCTGGGGAGCCGGGAAAGATGTACTTATAGTCTCACCTACTTTATTTTTATTTTATTTTCTTATTTATTTACCCTCTCCTTTCCCCCCAAACCCCAAAGCAAGTCCAGTGATGTAGATCACAAATGCCTTTCACAAAGGGCCAGACTTGGAGTCTGGAGCGAACCAGTCCTTGCAGTGCCTTTGTCCCTCCCTGTCACCCCATGTGGCGCTTCCTTGCCACCTACTGCTCATACCCAAGCAACCAAAGCAAGTGTCTGGGCAGTGAGGCACCTCCCTGGGCCTCAGGAGTTCCTCTCTGCAGCTACAGAGTCCATGGAAGTAGAAGTGGGAAAAGACCTTAAGGGCCAACTCAGCTGTCAGTCCTTCCTGTTGCTGCTCTGTACCAAATCAGGCACTTTTTGGTGGCTGTTACCAAGACGCCAAGCACTTCCTTTTAGAGACCACCTTGCAGGTCTCTGATTTCAGGCACCCTCATCTGTCCTAGTGGCCAGGAATGTGCACGAAGGGCTCCTTGGCTCTGCAGTTTGGTGGAAGACCTTGTCCAAACTTCTGTCACTTCACAGTAGACTTGGCTCCGGCTGAGGATCCCCCCGTCTTAGGAGGCATTTAACCTCACTTTTGAGCTTGGTGGGGATCACAGGGAAGAAAGCCCCCCCACCTTGACCCATCCTGTGCTTGGCTTGCAGACTGAGCAAGTCCTTGTTGCTCTCTGAAGACTCTGAGACTGGTGAGGGCATGAAGAAAAGGCACAAAGGGGCCCTCCCAGAGGAGGACGAGGATGTGGAGAGCGGCAGTGGCAAGATGAAAGGGAGGAACCCAAGCTGGGAAGAGCACGATGCAGCTCCCAGCTTCTCAAATGAGGTCAGTGCCCTCGTGGGGAACATGGAGCCACGGGCCAAAAGCCCGTCTCTTTCCTGCTTTGCTGGTGTTGGCTTGGACTCCTAATCTTTCAGTGTCTGCTTTCAGTTCACATGGGTTTAGATGCTCCTCAAGAGAGGATTGTGTGCAGTGGAGGGGCTAACGTTGGCTTAGAGAGGTTAAACCTCTTTGGAAGGCAGCAGAGTCAAGTGCCTTGAAGCTAGCCAGAGCATTCAGTGCTGCACTGGCTCTGAATCTGGAGCAGGGCTTGTCTTACCCCTTTGCCTGTTTCCCCTTTCCCCTGCACAGGGGAATGGACCTCCCGAAGCAAGAGAGGAACGGGAGCACAGCTTTGCTATTTCAAATGCCAGGGTTTTCTTCTGCTCCTGTTGAGGCAATGAGATACTGGAGCTTTAAGCTGCTGATGAAATCCAAAATGCATACAGGCAAAGTCCTGAGTTAGAGCTGCTGTTATCTAGCTGTAGCACATGTAATATATATTTGCTTTTTTCAAGAAGCAAGAAAATACTGAAAAGGATGTAACAGCTCTGGCTGTAGTGCAGTGGTGCTGATGCTCATGCTGAGAGGTATTTTGGGTTTTTTGGCATCCCAGTCTCTGGAGCAGGTTGATTATGTGGAAATCCCTATTTATTTGGCTGGGTTTTGGGTAAAGAAGATTTTTAATCCTTGTGATTTAGAGAAAAGCTTGTAAAACCGACCCAAACATATCCTAAAAACCAGGTGGTGTGGAGAAAAAAGAACTGTGAAGCATGTTGTTCTATGAACATATTTCTTTTGGAAGAACATTCAGTTTTTCTAAGTTAATCTTGCAATTTTGTAGCGCTCAGTAAGAGTAAAACTGTACTGTTTGCTGACGTCTTCCTCTTCCTCTTCCCTAGAACCATGGTGGGTTATGGCAATGGGAGCTAAGACTATCACCTTGGGGCTTTATTAACTACATGCTTGAGACTGTTTGGAGGGCTAGTAAAATCCCTCAGGTCTGCCATGATATCTGCTCTGTGTTCATCTTGTCTCTTCCTTTCACCTCAGCAGTTAAAGCTCAAAAAGAAGAAGGTGCCATCAGATCAGGAGCAGCTGGCCAGCAAGCTTGACAAGGCCCTGTCTCTCACCAAACAAGACAAGCTCAAATCCCCCTTCAAGTTTGCTGACAGCTCTGGGGGAAAGCTCAAAACCAGTGGAGGTGGCAGCAGGTACCTCCCAGCCCACGAGGCTCTGCCGAGCAAGGAGGAGAAGAAGAGCCTGGCCAAGAACTTGGGCCTGTCACTGAAAACCGCCAAGGAAGGTAAAAACAAAGTGACTGCCAAAATGAAGAAGATGGAGGTGGGGTTAAAAGTCAAAAATCAGCTCAAAGTTTCCCATTCACCAGCAATATCTGAAGTTAGCAGCTACTCCTATAGTAAGTAACCTCTTTTTTCTCTCTTCTATCTGTAGGAGGGGTTGTGGTGGGAGTTTCTGGCCTATTGGAAGGGGTCTTGCAGATGGGTCTGGTTTTGCTTGTGAGTGAATAGTGACCTCCTCCTCCCAGTGAATGCTGCTGCATCTTTGGGGTGAGCATGGGCTATCTGCCCATCTTGCTGTCCAAGGAGTAGCCACAATCAATGGGTCTCTTCCTGACGTGTTGTATTCATCATCAGTGGGGAAAAACACTTCAAAAAAGAAGTTGACCCATGTTCTTGCTTTTGGTGGGAATAGATGATCTCCTTCTACCTGTCGCATGAGCACATGGAGCCTCTTCTCTAGGAGGTGGTTGACTTTTGAAGTCCTTGTTGAGTTCAGTGGGCTTGGCCTTAGGATTATGCGATGGAATCTGTTGGAAAGGAAAAGCCTGCCAGTGACACTGATGTTCCTGAGCATCCTCCTGCCCTTTAGTGTCATGGCTTGGTTCCTGGCTGGCTGTGCTGAGCCTTCCCATCTGTCTCATCAGTGTTTGTCCCCACCCCACATCAGTGTGGTGATTGTTACTTCCGAACCCAGACTGTGCCCAAGGTGAAGGTTCCAGCAACTGACCCCTGTTAGAGAAGGAAAAATCTGAATTGCCGACAGTGTTGGGAAAACAGTAGAACCAAACATAGGAGAGTCTTTAACAGTTCAGGCAGACATTGGGGCAGAGTTTATGGTCTGAGACCATTGTGTAATGGTCTCAGCTCACTTGCATGCACATCTTTCCCTTTGCTTGCAGCTATTTAAAGCCATGTTAAAACCTTTATGGGGTGTTTGTGTGCATAACAAATATATCTCTTGGTGCAACACTAGTTTAGGAATTTCACTAATGGGGAAGATGAGCTAGTGACTCTCCAATGGAACAAATGTTTGGCATAAAATTAGCCATTTATATGGTGAAATAGGAGCCATTGTGTCCACTGGACTTGAACACAGGCTTTTGCTTATTGTACTATACACACTACCCAGCAGTTCTGTTCTTGGGTATGCTTTACTCCCGAGGACAGACACATGTCTCCTAAACTGGAAGCTCTGGAGCTAATGAGAAGAGGAAGGCTGGGCTGTTGCTGGAGCTAAAGCCTTGGCTCATGGCAGAGGGAGCTTTTACTTGTTACCGTGGTTTCATGAACAAAAACTCCCTCCCACACCTAAGAGAGCTTCTATCTGACCACTGTCCAGTGAGTCTCCTGGCACGGGAATGTGCCCCTTTGTCACTCAGTCTCACCTCAGGATTGTTGTGACTGAGGAAACAGCTCAGCTTTGGTTTTTCAGCCGTGTGCAGGTTCAAGGGAAGGGCCTCAGCCTGTCATTTGGTCACTCAGGCGTGGTGAATCTGGGGAGGCAGGTCGAGCATATGGCAGCACCTCCCATGACTGGTGGGCTGCTCATGCGGAGAAGGAGAAGTGTGACTGGCGCCAAGTCCTTCTGCCTCCTGACCTCAGGATTTTCTACCTGGAGTCCTGAAAACTTTGGGCATAGATCCAGAGGGCGAACTGAGCATCTTACTCCCACAAATTTTAAGAAAAGTCAGATGTCCAAAATAATTTGCGTATTTGGGCTTTGAGCCTCCTAAACTTGCTGTTCTTCGTGTCTTCCTCTCCACAACCCAGTGCAATGGAGTCAGGGAGCTGATGCCACAGTGTCTGTAATGTTGTGGAGCTGAGGCCACGTCCACAAGCGGGGTGGTGACAATTTATACTCACTTCTATTGCGTCCAGGGGTACCATATGCTTTTTTGTCCCTCTCATCAGATGCCAGAGGGGATGGCTGGATAACTTCTCACCGCCCACGAGGCTTAGCAGCTTTGTAAAGCCATGGTTCACACACCGAGGAGCGGCTTGGTCCCTGCTCCATTGTGATGTATGCCGTGGAGCATCTGGGGCAGTGTGTTTGGAGTCAGGCCTTGGGAGTTGGACATCCTGCCTCCTTGGTAGCTGGGCTTGCTCTGGCCACCTGTGTCGAAAACCCTCTGTGAGAGCTGGTTCATGTAGAAAAGGAGATTTAGGTCAAGAGTGTTGAATATCACCATAGTAAAGACAAATTCAGGTTGATGGTCCAGTTGTTGACAGTGCTGTGCCTTCAGTGGACATTTTCATAGTGGAAATGTTTGCCTCATTTTTCTGCTGCCAAGCTAAGAACACTCCTTGGATCTTGTCTTAAGGGAGGACAGGAGGTGGAGTGTCCATTTGCGATGGAAAGAAGGATATGTGAATTTCTGTGATTGTTGAGCGCAAGGCTTGTGATGGAGCACCTGGGCAGGGGTGGACAGTGGTGGCACCAAACACCCCAAAACCCCCAAAGCCCCATTCAGTGATGTAACGCTCTTCCCACCCGCTTTGACCACAGATACGGACTCGGAGGAGGAGGAGGGATCCTTGAGGGATGAGTGGCCAGCGCAGCCCCCGTCCGCTGCCAAGCCGCGGCCGCCCGGCCNAGCCCTTCTGCCTGCTGCTGAGGGAGGCCGAGGCGGGATCTTCCTTCAGCGACTCCTCGGAGGACTCGTTCGATCAAGGTTATTAATTTATAGCAAACGCACCCCAAACGCATTGCGTGCCACGGCCGTGTGGG
>VZTF01005332.1:189284-253737 GCA_013397755.1 Cnemophilus loriae | reverse complement strand
ACCCCAACAGTTATTTTTTATCCTTTTTGTACCTGTATCGTTGTGATATTTTTACTGGCTGGCTCTTCTAGAGCTTTTATATCGACTGAGTTTTAGTGTCCACCTCTCCCTGCTTTCCTGTTCCCTTCCTCCCTTCAGTTTTGACCTCACGTCCTTCCTTGCTGCCACCACCACCATTATATTATTATTATTACTATTATAATTATTATTTTAATTATTATTATTTTATTTTGGCATGAACCTTGTCGAAGTTTGAAAGGAGCTTTTTTAATTACTTTCTTTTTTTCCTCCTTTTCCCCCTTTTTTCTTTTTTCCTTCCTTTTTTCTTTTCTCCTCCTTTTTTCTTTTTCCCCTCTTTTTTCTTGCCCACCCCTTTTTTTTTTCTTTCTTTTTTCTTTTATCCCCCCTCTTTTTTTTTCCCCTCTCTTTTTTTTTTATTTTTTTTATTACCGGGGTACTGTTGTGTGGCCGTGTGACTTGATGTTTGTACTGCGATTTGGTTTACCAAGCTTTATTAAACATACCGAGTTCATTTTTAACTAAACCTGTGTACCTTGTCTCTCTTGCTGTGTCTCTTATCAGGCGATTAGGTTGCCGCTTCACTCCATCCTGCTCTGCATCCCCCTCCTGCTCCCACTCCCCATCAGTAGAACTGGAATTAACCTAGTCTGGGGTACTCTCTATTATTCAAATATCCCTGCTGCCTTTGTCCAGATAAAGCCTAGGCTTCCCCCTTTCCCCTCAAGCCCTTTAATTTAATTTTTATTTTGTTCACCCATTTTTGGTTTTATCTTTCTCAGTTTGTTTCCTCATCGACTCTGTCTAGGCAGGCACGTAAAACGTGGAGGCACCCACTCCTTGTTGCTGCTGCAGGAGGGTGCAGGGTGTATTTAACAGCCAGAAACTTTTCTTTTTAATTTTTAAAATCTAAATGTCAAGTTTTTGTGTCTCTTTTTGCGTGGCAGGGTTTTTTTTCAGATGCCCAGGCGTAACCCACGGTGCTCAAGGATGTGGCAATTACAGCATTAAATTTGACTCTGCAGTTTCCCTCCCTCACCCTCACCACCCTCACTCCAATTTTTTTCTTGCAGTTTTTTTTTTTTTTTTGTCAGCCTGTCATTAGTACTTCAGTGGGAAAAGAGATTACTTGAGACTTTTCCTCCGGAGACACAAGGGGTTTCTGTTTTAGAGCGCACTCATTAAATAATAATCATGGGGAAAGGTCATTTTAATGAGCCCTCAGCTCCTGAAAGAAAGTAGCTTGGCTGGGCTGAATGCAAAGCAAGAGCATCCCCAGTTGTTATCTAAGTTACACGGCAGAGCTGGATGTAGCCCAGCAAAAGCCTTTTAGTGTTTTACACTGCTCAGGGCTGTTAATTGAAAAACAGGGCTGGATAGTTTGCCTTTTGTTTTGTTTTGTTTTGTTTTTTCTTTTCTGAGTTTTTTGATGTTAATTTCCTCCCTGCACCTGTTTGGTTTTTCTTCCCTCCGAACCCAACCTCCAAAGAAAGATAATTTAAGCTAAAAAATTTAAAAAAGAAAATTATCAGACATGACAGAAAGATACAGAATGTTGATTTGGTTTGATGTGGCTCTGGGCTGGACCCACCAATGCATTTCAAAGAAAACCCAAAAGAGAAACGTGTGTCAAAAAAAAAATTAAAAATTGTTCTTTAGAGAACCCAAAAAGTTGTGGGGATAGTGGATTTTATGTAAGGCTGAGATTGCCCCATTTCCATGAAGAGTCTGCGTTAACTTCCATTCTTCCCTCCCCTGTTCCTTCCTGCATCTTTTCTTTGTTTGTTTTGCTGCTGTTGGAAATTTTGAGGATATCAATCCCTTTTAGGTGCCAAGTTCTTGAGAGGGTTTTGGGTTTGCTTTTTGGTTTTGCTCCAGGTAAGCAGAGAGGTAACTTGTCTCTTTGTCTATTTCTCAAGTAACCTGTCTGCTTTATTAAAAAAAATAAGCTAAAAATCCCAGTTTTATGCGATAAAATCTGGGGAGGGGAGGGGGTACGGGAGGAGGTTGGGGAATCTGGAACAAATGGGGAAATGCATTGTAAATCCCTCTGGGGTGTCATTTAATGGTGGGGAAACCAAAGATGCAAAACCCTCTGGGATGGGAGGTGGGTACGGAGAGGGAGGCGGGAAGGGATTATTGGTTACAGTTCGGGGTTTTTTTCCTGCAAATGAATTTTTTTTTTTTGATTGTTTTTTGTCAGAAGCATTTCTTGAAGGGATATTTGGGTAATAGGGTTTCTAATGGCTTTCCCTGAATACTAAACCGATTAATAACCTCAGCTTTTCTAGAAGTGCTCGCTTTCTCCTTGCAGCTGCTTGACCAACCCTTTCACCCCTGCCCCTATCCATGATGCTTTGAATGTCTGTGTCGGTCTCTTGCATTTGCTCTCACGCTGCACTAAAGAAGCAAAGTGGTTGGCTGGTTGTAGGGCAGACACTTCTCAGCGAGGGTCACTAGCCATGAACCTGAACCTTGACCATTGTTATGTAGGTAGGCAAAATAACTTTTCTTTATGTCATCTGTCAGCCTCAGACGTTTCGATGTTGCCTCCATGAATAATGACACGTAGCTCTTTGCATTCTCTTGGTTATTTTAATTTTGAAGATGATTGCTGTCCGCTTTCGACTTTCCTCTGTCCGTGAAGAGTCTCACGTGGAAGGTTTGCACGTGTGTGTGTGTGTTTGAGGACTCCAGAAATGCTTTGCTGTTTGCAGAACTTCTTTGGGAGAACCCCTTAGCCCAGCCAGGGGAAGGATTTGCAGATGAGTCCAAGATGCAAACCTTAAAGGTTTCTGGGCCACGGTGCAGAAGTGTCCCCGTGTCAGGGATATTGCCTGGCCCTGGCCCTGCAGGATCTGTGTCAGAGACGGGATTAGCTGCAGGAAAACCTGTTTTCTGTCATGTGGTTTGAGGTAGATGAGGGAGGGACACGCCGCTTTCTTGCAGACCAAACATCACGTTGCCATTCTGATAAGAGGCAAAGCTTGTGGGTTTTGATCAGTGACCTTGGAGAGGAAACTGCTAATGTGGGCTAAAGCCCACCAGGATAGGTAATTCCTTGAGTTTCCTGAAACCCAAGACCCGTAAGTCCTCCTCCTCCATACTCTGTTTTCCTTAAGAATTTAGTACCTTCTTCACTATTCTCTTCTTCCTGACTTGGAGGATAATTTTACCCCAATTGAAAAAAAAAGCAGTGAGGGATAACCAGTTCCCTACACATTCCCATGTGATAGTTGCAATATTTTTTAATTTTTCATAAGCACTTCTGGAGTCAACAGCACAGCACATGTAGGGGGGAAAAAATCTTCCAATGATGAGAACTGGCTTATTTGGAAAAAAAAAAGGTACAGTCTTAAATTGGACACTCAAAAATAAGTAACCTCCAGAATTTGGACAGATCCCAGAAATCAGATGTTAATGACCCAGTAGCTGTCTAAAGTCTGCCTGTACTTAGCCTGCTTTGTATGCTGTAGGCCTGCTTGGTGTTATGAGAAAATCATGCTATTTATTTTTACAATGTGAAATTACTGTTTTAAGTGTGTGTTTTTACTCTCTCCCTTCCCCAACCTTTCCTCTTCACACCCCCGTCAACTCGTCTTGTTACATACATCAGTCTCTAAAAACCAAATTGCTTAACCAGTTTCTGTTCATCATTAACAAGTCTTCATTTACTGCTTTCCTACAGTAAAATACCACGGCAGCTTAGCTGTTAAAAGCAATGAGAAAACTTAGTATTTTTAGCTGGGTTTGGGTTTTAATTCAGTGCAGGTAAAAATTAAAATAATCTTTGGCTGCAGTTTATCTGGCATCAGTAGCATTTAAATATGAATGTATTGTTTGTTTTGGCTGTGGAGTTGTATGTACACGTGTGGTTGCGTGTGTGGGTATATACACACATATACATGCTCTTAAAAATGTCAATTAGAAAAGATATTTTTAACTTTGAGCATTTTTTTCCCTTACCCCCCTCTCTTGGTGTTGACAGAATTACCATTGAAGGAAAAAATGATTTTTTTTTTAAATGTCTTTTTCCCCGTTGCTAGCTAAAAATCACCTTTTCAGGACAAAAAAAAATATTGAGACTTCAATTGTGTAAAGGCATCTGTGCATAGTTAACTTTAAACCCACACGTAGTTTGGGTACAGTAGGAGTGAAACTCCTGCTTCCCATTAAATACAGGCACCAGTCTCTCCAAGGAGCCGTGCAGATGGACAGAGAACACCAGCAGCTTCCTTGCCACCATGGCCAGAAGTTTGGGGACTTTGTTTAGAAGCATGTGGGCTTGGAGCAGAGCCCCAAATGTCTTCTTTTTGCTTCATTTGTTACTTGTTGTCCCTTGGAAAATCAGAAAGAAGAAGAGCAGGGATTGTGTTGTGCATGTGGAGTGGGATTAGCAAGATCTGTCCTCGCCATGAGAGGTGGAGGAGGATAGATCTGTGCTGTGAATGTGTTAAAATGGGGTTATTTTCAGGCTGGAAATTGTATCTCCTGTGGATAAAAATATAAGTGTTGTGGTAGAAATGCTGACAAGGGACTGTCTTCAGTTGTCTTTCCGTAGTGTGACGCTGTGTATGAGCAGGAGGTTGCAATAACCGCCAGGCACCTCATTGTATCGTACATTTTCTGTAGCCTGAGGAACGGCCACTGCCGTCCTGGCTTTTAAATCTGTTTTACCAGAGTGCCTCTGAAATGCTGGATCTGCTGGGCACCCTTTTGCCCTTGCATGTGCAGCCTGTAAGTGCTGAAGGAGCGGTGCTGCTGGGCAGTCGATGTGGCTGAGCCAATGGGGCTGGACTGGTTGTGGAGGGATTTTCCTGCAAACCTTCCCCCTTTTTTTTTCCTCCCCCATTTTCCTCCCCAGCTGCTCACTGAGCCACTCTCTGCTCAGCCAGCTCTCAGGTCTGGCACGAGGGGCTGTACAGGTTGATTTTTTCATTTTTTTCACCTGTTTTTGCTGAAAATTGCTGAATTTCAAAGCTAGGTGAGATGCATGGAGAAGGTCTCGCTGCTCCACAGGGTGTCTCTGAACTCAGGCACGGTTTTGCTGCTTTTCAGGCAGGTGGTTTTCACGTCTCAGAATAAAGTTCATCTGGATTTGTTTTCTTTTTGGCAAAATGTGATATGAAAACAGCAGTTGTGCCCCGTTTTCTGGTAGAGGAAGGAATCTGATCCCAATTTGCTGTGGATTTTTTTTTGCGTGTGGTTTTTATGCAAGGAGTAATCAGGGCTGTGGATTTCTTGGTATTGACTGCAGGACTGTGGTAGCATTTTTATGTCACAAGGAACCAGTCTGAGCAACTGAAATGGGGAAGGGATTTTTATGCAGTTAAAAATTAGTATTCTGTGACTACCAGATATATGCTACAAAGATAAACCATCCATGTTAAACAAAAGAAAAAAAAAAGAGAGAAGCAAAAAAAGCTGCCAATTACCTCAGTTGATAAAATACGAAGATGAGGACATTGTTTTCTGATATTCCTGTTCTTTCTAATATCATGGAAAAATAACACTTGCGTTATTGTATTTTTTTTTTCTGAGCAACCAAGTGTTGAGGACGTTTTTATCTATCCCAGAGGGCATATGTGAAAAGAAAAGGATTTTCATGTTCATTCCAGCTCATTTTGAAGGGATCTGGTTTCTTATTTGGCTGGATTTCAGACACAAGGGTAGTGGCTGGTAGGAGCTGAGGAGTGGGCTCAGAACAGGGCTCCTGCTAGTGGTGGAAATTTTCCAGCAGCCCCAATGATCCTACTTAAGCCCTCAATTTCAAAAGAAATGAAATATCTTTTCCAGACCCACTTTTCACAGTTAAATATATATACATTTTTATAGATCTGTGTGCTCATATATGTGTGTGTATAAGTGTGTGTGTGTGGTATATGTGCATTTGTGAAGTGGCTTGCTCACCAGCACTCACTGGATGAGATGCTGTTAAAATTAATTGCCTCTGAGCTGCTGACAGACTCTTGGGAAGCGCTGTAGGGAGGGAGAGGTGCCACTCTTGGAGCATCTACCCCCAAAATACCTGCTGCATACACACCCTAGAGGAAACCCTCAGCCCACTGCTCTGCAGGTGTCAGCTGAGGCAGGCACTGAGGCTGATTTCTTTGCCAAAATTAGATTTTGGCTCTTCCTGCCTGCGCTGAGCTGGGCTTCCCTATCCTGAGCTGTAGAGAGGGAAATGAAAGGCATGGAGAGTTCTGAGGCAGAGTGTTCAAACACTGCTCCTTGTCTCCAACACTACCTACACTTTCCTCCCTTATGCATTCCAAATCCATTGCTTTCAAATTATTGTTTCTGCCCCCCTCTTTGCATTTTTGCTTCCTGCACCTTCTCCTCCCTGTCTCCCTTGCCTCCCGCCATGGCACAGGCTGCTCTCTGGTATTCCCCTTCCGTGCTGATCTCTGGTTCTGATTACACTAATGGATGTAGTTATGGAGGAAGTGTTGGTGGGCGGGAGGGGAATCCCACAGCTCCCAGGTTGGAATTTTCAAAGAAATTAAGCTTTAATTCCTCCTGAAAGCTGTAGGGAAGGAGTGCCTGGCATCCTTTTCAAATCTGCCAACACCCTGCTCTTCCCTCCCTTGCCCTGAGTGGGTTGTCTTTGCCCTACCCTATATTGCTGTGTCGTTCCAGGGTGGTGGCAGGCAGGGTGACACCGGCTCTATGGCTGCAAGGACACGTGTGTGTCCGTGGCCAGCATCTTGTGGCTCAGTCCTGGGTGGCTCAGTGCCACTTAGGTGGGCACAGAGCAGCAGGAGAGTTGCGGTTCGGGTTGGGAATGTGGCTGGTGCACAACTCCGTGAGATTTGTAACGGGCTTCCTGTTTTCTGCGTGCCAGATTCCAGCTCGGAGGAGGAGGAGGATGACGACGAGGAGGAAGAGGAAGAAGCAGAGGACTATGGCACGGATGGCACAGACAGGCTGTCATCACCTGCCCTGGATGAGAGTGGCCTGGGCCTTCTGGCCAGGTTTGCTGCCAGCGCGATGCCCAGCCCCATCGTTCCCCCTCCGCTTTCCATCATCCAGCTGGAGGCCAAGCAGAAGGCGAAGAAGAAGGAGGAGCGGCAGAGCCTGATGGGTGAGTTCCATGGTTTGGGGTGGTGCTGTGGGGGCAAGGTGGAAGGTTTGGGAGGTCCCAGCTGTGCTGCAGGGAGAGCAGGTTGTGCACCCAGGCACTGAGCTGCCCTTTCTTTTCTTTGGCTGCTTGGTCCTGAGGCTGAAGGTGGAGAAAGTGACCTGACAGGGAAACAAAAACCAGTCGCGGACGTGGCAGGTTAGCAGCTGCAGCTGTGGCTTCCCTAGGGACGGCTGTGGCTTTGTCGAAGTTTCCTCTTTTCCTACTTGGCAAATTCTCAACAAGACATGCTGCAAAGGCAAGCAGTGGGATGCTGCATCCCCTTGGATGTAGTGCAGAAGGCAGTGAAATGCTGTTAAATTTTAGAGAAGGAGGCATGTGCTAAATGCAGCTGATCTTGGATACCCAAGGGAAACAGAGACACCCAAGCAGAAGAAAAGCTCTTTCCATCAGCCCATGCCATCGGCTTCCTTGTAGAAAGCAGCCAGCGAGACTTGAAACAAGCATTCCTTCCTCTGCTCATGTGTTTGCAGTGCCAGAATCTGGGTTTCTGCCCTGTCTCTGTCTCAGTTTCAATGTGTTGAGAGTTTCGTTTCTTCCCCTCCTCATGTCCTGCTGCACAAGTGCCCATTGGTGACATTGTTCCTGGTCAGACAGATCTATATGGGTTCCATTTATAAATTCTCTATTAATATTTATTAAGTGATAATGGAATTTATAGCATGCTTCAGAATGGAAAATGATGTCCTCCTCGGGAGCCTGGCTTGTTTTAGCACTGTTTCCATGCTATATTAGGCTTTTGCCAACTTGTTCCAACAGCCTCTGTTAAGGATTTATTGTCTTGTAACCTGCCCTCCTTGAAACTGGAAGCATCTAGAAATTACCTCATGCAGTAGTGAGAGAGGAGAAGGAGTGTTTTAATTTCCAATGGGTTTTTCATTTTGAGCCTTGCCAGCTTTGTTTTTGACGTGCTGGCTTTTTTTCTGTTCGTGCTTGGGCTGTCACAGGGGAAGAGGCTTGGGTAGAAGATGAGAGCAGTTTCCTGCAGACTGAATTTACCCAGGAAAGTGAGTGTATTTGAGAGAAGGACCAAGAGAAGATGCTCTCCTTGCTTGTGCCATGTACATTTTCATTTTCCCATGTGAATGTTGTTTGCCTACGTCCTGCCTGTGTTGCTGGGTGTGCAGGTGCTGCCTCAGTTTCTCTTCTGCCCCTGGAAACATGATCTTGCTTTCCTTTATCAGGTTCAGGGGAACACAGTGAAGGTGGGGAACATCTTGGCATTGCTACAGTATTTCAGGCCTCTGGGTACTGCTGTGCCCGTGGTGCTGAGCAGAGGCCAGCGTGAGGGGAATTCCATTTGCCACAGACAAAAGATCATTTACCTGTCTTAACTTTAAGGCGACTACTTGAGCCAGTAAAAAGATCTGTGGTGTCTGTTGGCCAATGGGAAAAAATAAGCTTGAAATACGGGTTTTTTCCATTTGTTAAAAGACATTGTTCTGCTGAAACAAAGGTGAAACTGGAGAGGGCTCCCACCAGGAGAGAAGGAGAGATCAGCTTGTGGGGTTTATGCTTGGTTTCAGCTGAGCAGCTCCTTTTTGAGGAGGGGCACATTAGAGTATCTTTTCTCTTCAGAGCTTCCCTGCAGGGTTTTGCCTGTGGGAGAAGGGAGAAAATGGAGGCAGGGAACATACTGAACCCAACTGCCTGAATGGTTGGGCTCTGGTTTGGAGCAGGTCAGGCTTATTTCCAGGGAATTTCCACAGCGTTTTAAGGGTCAGAAATGGAGGTCTGAGGGATGTGGGAATTGGAAAGGGGAGCAAGCAAGAGCTCTATTGAACAGGCAGCATCTCACATGGAGCCCAGAAGTTTCCAGAAGGATGTGTGCCCTCTTGGCTCAGCCAGGGCTTTGACTGATGGTTAAATCCTTTGCACCTAGGGACAGAGTTTGAGTACACTGACTCGGAGAGCGAGATCAAGATCAGGAAGAAGTCGCCTTCAGGGCTGTTGCGTGGAAAGAAGGGGCCGCTGGAGTCCAGCAGCATCCCGCCAAGCCAGGCCCCCAGCAGCCTCGACTCCGGATCTGGGAGCGCTGATAAGGCCAAGCTGGGGTCTGAGAAAGGCCGCAAGCTGAAGAAATTTAAATCTCCCAAGGACTTGAGCTTTGAGTTTGGGCTGGAGGCCAGCGATGATGACCTGTGGAACCGGCGCCGCAGCGAGCGGATCTTCCTCCACGACGCCACCACGTCCTCGGCCATGCTGACATCCGCGGCGCCTGCCAGCTCCACCCCTGTCTCCAAACCTGGGCGCTGTGGCAAGGGGGCCCCCATGAGCCCCAAAAAGGAGGGCAGCAAGGGGAAGGAGAGGAAGGAGCTAAGCAAGGTGAGGAATGTGCTGGCCAGATTGGTGTTGTGACACTTGGGAGCTGAGGGGGAGGGGAGGGCAATTAACTCCACTAAGGCAGAGGAGAGCTGAGTCCTGTCTCAGCAGTCATTTGGCTGCCCCTTGTCACCCCTGTCAGCCCCATGTACACCTGGAGGCTCTGTCAGACTTGGGTCTGACTTGCAGGGAGTAAAAACCTGTAGTGTTTGAATAGGGCTTGTTCCTTCTGTCACCCTCCATGTCCCAAATCCATTCTGTTTGGGTGGCCAGAGTTGATGATACTGCATTGAAACAGATCCTGTGAAGTCTCTCTCCCACTCTCTCCATGAGCTTGTCCTCTTGCTGACCTGTGGCCCCCAGACTGGCCTTTAAGGCTGTTCACCTTTTATATGGTGACTTCTGAGGTCTGTCCCTGGCTGGGGTGACAGTGACCTCTGGGTTACTGGCTCTTCATCTCAGCTGAATGCTTGGCTCCCTCTGGCTCCAGTTCAGCTTATGGCAGTGTTACGGAGGAACACTGAGGGGGGGAGTTAGACAAGTTGGTTGTGACATGATGCCAACTGGGATCTTCTTGGAGCTCTTTGGAGGAAGATTTGATGGGCAGGAGTTGCTCTCCAGGGTAATGAAAAGTTCTTCCCAAAATGCATGAAGCCAGAAAGCAGAGCTGGGAGATGTAGGATGTGATGTGGGCAGTGAACTAACTGCTGGCTGAATATAATCCTACCTGTGCATAGCCTGCCTGGCTCCACCTTTTCCCTTTCCTTGGACCCAGATCTTTACCAGTCTTCTCTTTACTGATGGAAGTGTTTTGTTTTTATTTTTAGCAGCGGAAGAAGGGTAAAGAAACACCCTGCTGCTCTTCCTCTTCATCCATGTCTCCTCCTGGCATCCCCAGCTCCCCCTCTGATGTTCGGGTTAGCCTGGCAAGTGCCCTGGGCTCCACCAAGAAGAGCAAAGCTAAGGTGAAGGCCAAGGAGGTGAAAAAAGAGGTGAGGGGCTGTTTCTAGTGTCGCTGGACTGGAGGGTGGCTGGCAGAGCCCTGCTGTGTCCTGGGCTGTTGCAGTGTGAGGGAGAGAAAACAGAAGTGCAGGTTCTGCTGGGTGTGTTACAGGCAAAGTGCTGGTTTGAGAAGCCTAAAATCCAATGAAGACTCGCAGGTAGTACCTGCTGCTACCATCTGGTGTTCGTTTGCCTTCAGCCCCCAAGTTAGTGAGCAGGCAGGATTTTCTCTAAGGCTGCCACGGGGTGGAGGGAGAGCTTGCATGGACAGCAAGGACCGAGGAGATGGTGATGGAGTAGCCTTGCTCAGCACTGGGTCACAGCTGGTTTCTGCTCCGCTGCTGTAGCCTGTTATCTCTCATAACACACGCTGCTGTTTCTTGTCACATGATTTCTGAGTGTGACACTTACGGTCTGTGTGTAACAGCAAGGAACAGATCATGGGGGTTGGAGAAGAAATAGGAACAGTGCCTGGTGCCTGTTCAGTGAAGGCAGAGGCTCAGGAACACTGTGGTGAATGCAGAGCAAAACTACATCTCCACAGCATCTCTCCCAACCTCCAGGAGTGAGCATGTGGTGAATAGCTTTTGGTCAGGGGCTGGTGATGCTTGGAGGTAAAGGCAGCAAAAAGTTTGGGCACACCCACTTAACTGTTTGTGAGATGTACATTTCTGAGGATGGAGACAGGTTTGTCGCGATATCCTCAGGTAATTTGTTGCTGGAGGAAGGTGAGATGGGATCAGACTGTTGCCTATGGTGATCCAGCTGATGTGCTGCTTGCTTTCCTGCAGAACCGAGGGAAAGGAGGAGCTGTCAGCAAGCTCATGGAGAGCATGGCAGCAGAGGAGGATTTTGAACCCAACCAAGACAGCAGCTTCTCGGAGGATGAGAACATCCCACTGAGCATGCTGGTTGAGCGGCCACCCACACCAGGTGAGAGCAGGATTTTACAGGTAGAGGAGCTGGTCAGGTTTCCCAGGGCTTCTCAGAGAACAAATGTGTTGCTTTTACACATTCCTCATCCAAAGCCATGAGTCCTTGGGGTGGGGATACCACTTTTTCAGTCAATTCAATAAAAACTAACCCTGATCAGCATGACTCACTGTGACAGCTAGTTGAAGCCCGGTCTCTGAGTTGCCCTATTTTCATTTACTGACATATTATTGCTACCAAGAGTAGTACTTCTTATTTATCACTATTAATTTTTATTACCAAGAGCTAGCCAGAGAAAGAGCCCTTTCTGCAGAGGGCTTACTGGCCTTTTCCTAGGGGGCAGTGATGCTGGGAATATGAAGTTGCCTTCTTCCCTCGCTGTCCCTTTCCCATGTGTGGTGCTCTCTAATCCTTGTCTTGCTCCAACACCTCACAGCTCCCCGCTCCTGCATCATTGACAAGGATGAGCTGAAAGATGGCCTGCGTGTCCTCATCCCCATGGATGACAAGCTGCTCTATGCTGGGCATGTCAAAACAGTACATTCACCAGACATGTGAGTTGAGGAGCTGCTGTATCCAGTTGGGATCTGCTGGAGACATAGCTGCTGCACGGATCAGTTTTGGGGTTGTGTAGAGCTGGCTGCCCAGAGACTCTCGGAGTCTGGCAGGGAGGGAAGGAGAGTTCACTCTGGTTTGCCAGCACTGAGGGAAATCCAATTATCTCTCATTAAGTGCTCTCACATCCTCAGAGGGAGGAGTTACCTGGTCGGGGTGGTGTCTCCCATGTGCTGTGTCTGAGCGAGCCTTTGTGTTTCAGATACCGGGTGGTGGTGGAAGGTGAAAGGGGAAACCGTCCCCACATTTACTGCCTGGAGCAGCTCCTGCAGGAAGCGGTATGTGAGGCCAAAGGCTGCCTGTCCTCGGTGCCCACGCCCTGTTCTGGGGTGGGGAAGGCTAGCTGGAAGCTCTCTCCTCTCCCAGCTGCAGGGATGCCCTGGTCCTGCCCCCATGGTTGGTGTGGGCAGAGCTCCCCTTGGTGTGCTCGCTGCCCCGTGGCCAAGCTCCCCCACTGGTAGCAGGCACTAGTCCTGTGTTCCAGCAGGGATGGTCCTTCACGCTGCCCTGTGAGCAGACAGGAGGCCGTTCTCCAGCAGGGAAACTGTCCCTTGCCTTCTCCAGAGCTGCTTTGCTCCGTGCCAGGTGTGGTGGGATGGTCTGTGCTGGTGCCAGGGTGGTCAGTAATTGCCTTCCTCTTGCCCTGAGCAGATCATCGATGTGAAACCCCCTTCAGTGCGGTTCCTGCCCGAGGGCACGAGGATTGCAGCCTACTGGAGCCAGCAGTACCGCTGCCTCTACCCAGGCACAGTTGTCCGAGGTAAGGCCACCCTGGCTGCTCTGTGCTGTGAACCTGGGATGTCTCAGCCCTGCGTGTCCTCAGAGATGTCAGGCTTGTCTGGGGAAGCCCTGAGCTCTGCTGTGAGTGTCCTGGAGGTCAGAGCCTGGCCTGTTCTCCAGGTCAGGCCCCTCTCATTAATGATTCAGACTTAGTAATGTCCTGTAGGTTCAGGAAGAGGTGTGAGCAATTTTGGAGCTTAAAAATATCAAGGACATTTAGTACAAAGTCAGAATTTATTCCAGGCATCAATTATTTCTGAGGCTGTGGAGGTTTCTAAATCACCTGGACACTCACAACTTTGCTCTGACACATAAGTCCCCAATCTGGTCCCATTAAAAAACTGGTGAATGGCTCTGGACAATTCTGCCATGGCTGGTCTTGTTTTTGAGCTCTTGGTCACACCACATGTGTAAAAGGGAATAATTACTTATGATTTATAAACCAGTAATGCTGATGCAAGAAGAGAGGGTGAGAACACAGCTTATTTCTTCTGGAGAAAGTGAAAAGCAGCAGTTTATGATGGCTGAGAGTAGTTACAAAATGCAGGTAAAAAAGGGTATTTCAGTGAAAGGAGAGAAGTGAATTTCTGCAAGAATAGAGGAAAATAGTGGAGACAGGTGGGAAGTCAAGCTGGAATGGCTGTTATGTTCTGGAGCAGTGCTGCTGATGGGGAATTTCACACTGAGTGGGCTGGTTTAGTATTACTAGGGACTTTCCATTGCAGAGTGAGCCTTCTGTGCCCTCCCTGCACAGCCTAGGAAAGGTGAAGCGGGATGCTTTGCAGCTGGTGCAGCACCCCTGTCTTTCCCCATGTCCCCACTTCGCTTACAAGGGGTTTGTACTCGAATGTTTGTTCCTAATCCCATCTTCTGCTCCCCCATCCCACAGGAACCCTGGATCTGGAGGAAGATGGTGATCTCATCACAGTAGAGTTCGATGACGGGGACACGGGACGCATCCCACTGTCTCACATTCGGCTTCTCCCACCTGACTACAAGATCCAGTGTGAGTCTTGCTGTTCAGTTTTTTGCAAGACACTTCCCACTCTAAAATGTATGGTGTTTTGGGCCACTTCCCTCAGATTTTGGGACAAGTTTACAGACTTTTAGTCACAAAGATTGCACCATCAATTATAGACACACAGAGCTGGGGTGGGATATCACCTATAAGGAAAAAGGCCCAGTTGCTGTTGCAGATTTGGTTGGGATACTTTCACTGTATCACTTCTCTGTTTTATGTGTTATTTGACTGCATTTGAACATCTCTTTGACCCATTCCAGGTGCTGAGCCTTCCCCTGCCCTTTTGGTGCCCAGCACCAAGCGCCGTAGCCGTAAATCCAGCAAAGACACTGGAGAAGGAAAAGAGGGAGCTGCACTGGGGTCTGAGGAGCCTGTGTCAAAGGGCAAAGGGCGAGGGAGAAAGCCAAGTGTCAAGGCAAAAGCGGGTAAGTTGCCACCACTGCCAGGCCTGGAGTTGAGGGAATCCTTGCACAGTTCCCCACTGTTCTCCCCGAGTTAGAGCTGTTGCTTGGAGCAGGGTTTGGTTGAGGATGGATGCATTGCTTGAGTGCAGACCACCCATGCATCATCTCGCTCTGCTGTGGCTACGGTTTACAGGAGGCTGGCTCAGAAGCTGGCCTGTGCTGTGACAGCCTCCTTCTGTCAGTCAGGGGTGTGGAGCAGAATCCCTTTTTCAGCTGAGCATCTCTGCAGCCATCAGTAGGGCCAAAGGTGCAGGAGATTTGTAGTTTGGTTCTCCTGAAGTTGAAGCAGCACCCCTGGGCATTGTCCATCACTGCTCACAACACAAATGCTGGCACCAGGCCAGGCTGTTCAGTGAGCAGTGAGGACACCCCCTGTGTTCCTTTGCGGGTACCTGAGCAGGCAGGAACAAGGCATGCTTGGCCAGAGACCAGTCAGTACTGATGTCTGGTTCTGTCTGAGCTGATAAAGCCCATCTGGAGGCATAACATTGTGCCTTTGTGTTTCCTCCCCTCTGCAGAAGAGGCTGCCTTGCCTGAAGAGAAGGATCAGGTGGAGTCTTCACCTGTTACCTCCTCAGTCCCAGAGAAGCCGGCCTGCTTGAACAAGCCAAGCATGAAGGGGTCACGAAAATCACAACCGCTGCCGACTGGAGGCTCTCCTGCTCCCACAGAGGAAAAGCGGTCGAAAGCCAGCAAAATGAAGATCTCCACGAAGCTGCACAGCCCCCCACAAGCCTCTTACCAGCCTGCTGTGTTCAGCAGCATCCTCGGCACGGAGCCCTACAGCGATCTCCCGGGAACGCTGGGAGCCTTTGGCTCCAGCGATGCTTCGGTGTCCAAAGCCAAGGCCAAGAAAGGGCGGCCCACAGAAGAGACACAAGAGTTTGGCACCATGGTCAAGGCTCAGAGGAAGCATGATAATGAAATCCTGATCAAGCTGGACCATGAGGGTGTGATGTCTCCAAAGACAAAGAAGATGAAGGAGGCGATGAGGATGCTGGAGGACTCGAACCTGGCCAGTCGCAGAGATGGGAAGAGTCTCTTGGGGCTGGGCTATTCTGCTGCAGTGAGTGTGGAGGGAAAGCAGAAATCTTCCAGAGCCAAAGTGGCTGAGGGAGACCCTTCCCCTGCCAGCTTTGGAGGAAAGTTTGATGCCTCAGCAGAAGGCCTTACTGCTTCGAAGGACCAGGAAGAAAAGGCAGCAGCTCCAGCAGCTGTGGAGGAGTCTGAGAGCAACAGCAGTGACAGCAGCTCGGAGTCAGAGGGGGAAGAGGAGGCTGAGAAGAACCAAGGGGAAGCCCAGGACAGCAGCTCAGCCAGTTCAAGAGCGTCGACCCCTCTCTCTTCCTCCAACTCCTCCTCTTCTTCCTCATCTAGCAGCAGCTCCTCTTCATCTTCCTCCTCCTCTTCCTCCACCTCATCAACCTCTTCTTCATCAAGCTCCAGCTCTTCTTCCTCCTCAACTACGGATGAAGATTCCTCCTGTAGCTCTGACGACGAAGTAGCTGAGGCCCAGCCGAGTTCCTCGGTGCAGCAAACCCTCCCACCCAAGCAAACCAAGCAGGCAGGGAAATCCCGGGCGTCCTCCCACCCGCAGAGCCAGAAGCAGCCGGCGCAGCAGCCGGCGCAGCAGCCGGCACCGCCGCAGAGCGGCAACAAGAGCCGGCCCAAGAAGCGTGAGGGCATCCACCTGCCCACCACCAAGGAGCTGGCCAAGCGCCAGCGCCTGCCCTCCGTGGAGAACAGGCCCAAGATCGCTGCTTTCCTCCCGGCACGGCAGCTGTGGAAGTGGTTCGGGAAACCCACACAGGTAAACGGAGCCTCTCCCACTGCTCTGTAGTGCTCGGCACCAGGGTTTGCCTTCTGGTGCCTCCTCCCCTTTTCCTGGGTTGATGGAACTGTTGGTGTGGTGTGTCCTCAGCCCGAGGTCTCCAGTTGCAGTGAAATTGGAGTTGGCTTTCACTGTGCTGGGGAAGCCATTCTGCATGGTGTATCCCTCTGCCCCAGTTCCTGTGGGAATACAGTGCATGCGGGACAGGGCAAACAGTGGTGTGTGGGGAAAACTTGAGTGATCCCAGGCTGACCACTTGCATGATCCTCTCTTGGCAGAGACGAGGAATGAAAGGGAAGGCCAGGAAGCTGTTCTATAAGGCCATCGTGCGGGGCAAGGAGATCATCCGCATCGGAGACTGCGCGGTTTTCCTCTCCGCCGGCCGCCCCAACCTGCCCTACATTGGCCGGATCCAGAGCATGTGGGAATCCTGGGGGAACAACATGGTGGTCCGAGTCAAATGGTTTTATCACCCAGAAGAAACCAACCCTGGGAAGAAACTCAACGAAGGCAAGGTAGGCTGGTTTCGTTTGCTGAGGGGGCTGCAAAGTTCCTTGCTCCCTTTTGTTGCCAATGATGAGGAAAACACCCAAGGCCCGGTTTGTTACTGGTACCCTGAAGGGGATGGCCCCATCCTTTTATCTTGTGGGGGCTGCCTAGGAAGAAGGGAGGGGTGGGTTTCTTCATACTAGGAAGTAAAGACTTTTGTGTTGGTCCAAAAAAAGTGTCAAGAGCCAGATCAAGTCTTTAAAGTGTAAGAATGATGGGCCTGGTGCTCGGAAACACTGAATTTTTGCACACATGTGCAGCTGGTTTACAGCAGGATTCATTCCCAGTGGCAGTGGGCAGGGGTTGAAGTTCCAAAAGCACACATGGTGGGCAAGAGCGATGGCGTGGAAAAACAACGAATTCACCAGGTTTTTATTTTTGTTTCCTCTTCTCTTTGTGGGCACAGCGCTGGGATCAGAAATCGGGCAGGAGTCTGTCCACAGCTCTGCAGGCATCCAACCAGAGGAAGGACTTTATGGAGGTTGGTGAAACTGGGGGAAGGCTGGGAGGGAATGCTGGGTACGCTGTAACTAATAAATACTGCTGGGAAATGCCCCCTAAACTTCTCTGGCTCTTGCTTTTTGCCTCGGCTGCCAAGTCTGCAGTGCCCAGGACTTGGGATGGATATTTCTGGGAGGGTGAGAGTAGGTGCAGGTCCTGGGTGTGAGGAGGAGGAACAAGGAGCTGAGATCCAGCACCCATCTTTGCATTTGCATCCTTGGAGTGAGGATGACAAACTCCTGGCCTCCATATTTCCCTATATGTGTGCTTGGCAGCTGCAGCATTCCTATCAGTGGGAGTTGAATGAAAGCTAGGGCTCAGGTTCAGTGGGCTGGAGGGATTGTCCAGGCTGTCCTTGGGCCTATACAGATTCCCAGTGTCCCTCCTCTGGGCTGGCTGTTGGGATGAGTGAGAGGTTCTTGAGTGTGAACAGAGCCCTATCCCATTATGATGAGTGTTTTTCCTACTTCTTGAAGATGCTGCTGTAAATGCTGTGAGATCTAATTACACCTTTTCTTCCCACCTCCTTCCTTCTGTTCCTGTTGTGCAGAGAGCCCTCTACCAGTCCTCTCACGTGGATGAAAACGATGTCCAGACCATCTCACACAAGTGTCTTGTTGTTGGTCTGGATCAGTATGAGCAGATGCTAAAGACGAAGAAGTACCAAGACAGTGAGGACCTCTACTACCTTGCAGGGACCTACGAGCCCACCACGGGCATGATCTTCAACACCGACGGGGTCCCTGTCATCTGCTGACTGCCCAGGGGACACATGCCACCCCCTGGGAAGGGACGGGACAAACCTGAGGACGTGCCTGTTCAGACGACATGATTGTTTCTTTCAATGCTCATTTCTGTGTCACACTACAGACAGGAGAGCGCGAGAGACGTGAGGAGGAAGGAGAGGGCTGAAGAAAGGGGTTGGGGAAGCATTACAGGACTCGAGGAAGATGCCATTGGGGGTGGTGGTGGTGCTTGAACCCCGAGGCTCTTCTGAAAGTGGCTTTAAGGTGACACTTGACCAACTTCTCCCTTCCTCCTTTTGGTCCAGGAAAGCACATGGGTCTCGTGATCATTTCACCAGCGGGACCCCCCGGCAGGAGGGATCCCTTTTGTGTCATTTTTCCCCATCAGTAACTCAGAAGCCGCCCGCATGTGGAAGGACCCTCTTGCCTTCTGTGTGCGCTCCTCTCCGTCCTTATATTCCCTTTCCTGCTTAGTTTCGCATGACCCTTTATAGGAAGGACAGGGTGAAAGAGAAAGGAGATGAGTCTCTCTCAGCGCCTCGTCTCGATCCTCTCGGCGCCTTTTTGCCGTTCCCTTTCCCTGGAGGCCACTCCGGCAGCGTGTGGAGCACGACAGGGCAGGGCTGGCCCCACCACAGAGATGACAGAAGAGAATCCTCCGGGCTTGGAGGAGCCAGGTGGAAGAGGAGCCAACATCCAGTCTGGGAGGCTGCTTTGAACAAACAGTCGGAATCCTCTGCAGCTTTGCACCCCTTCTGCCCTGCAAAGGTGCTGGAGGGATCAGGCAGGTGCTGAGGGGGTGACACGTGGCTAACTGAGACCCACCTTGGAGCGTGCAGTGAAGGGGCAGGAAACGAGTGGGGAAAGCTGCTGCTCGGTGCTTGGAGGAGAGAATATCACAGGCCATTGGATTCTGGCATCCCTCCATCCAGCTTCACCCGCCATGCCTTGCCCGAGCTGAGACGTGGAGCTGCTGGGAAGCCTTTGCCCCTCACTTGAAGGGAATGGGGACAGCGTGTGAACCCAGCTGGGCCTGCCTGCAGCGTTCCCACAGCCAGAGCCCCGCTGCCACCTTGGGCTCAGGGACGGCACCGTTCAGCTTCCTCCATCCACGCCGGACCCGCCGCACCGCCACTGCTGCTCCAGGGTTATACCTGGCAAGAGGGAACACCGGAGGAGAACCTGAGGAGAACGACGCACCATCCTTGCACTTAAAACAAAACTCCAAGAGACGCACTGATCTTTGCAACTCCCGACTCGCACTACGGCTCGCTGGGACGCGGAGCGGGGCCCGGCTCGGCCCAGGCTCTGGTGGGGAGACGTTTAAGCCAAGGACAGATTGGAAACTCTCCACCCTGGTGCCATCTGTGTACCAGAGACTGGAGGCCAGGGCTCAGGGGAGGGGGACAGCCCCGCAGAGTTACCCCTCGTCCTTTAAACAAACCACATGGTGCTGAGCTCATACCATCTCCACCCCGGGCCACCGGTGCCTCGGCACGGCGGACAGTGACGGTTCTAGCCTGTACAGTTTTAATGTACCAAAAGACTCTTTAGCCCTCCTGTATTATAAGTCTTTAAATGGATTCAACTTTTTAATTATAAATATAAATATAAATATATATATATAAATATAAACTTTTTAAAACTGTGAAAAAAATTATGAAATTATAAAAAACAAAAAAAGAAAAAAACCCACAACGGCAGAAATGAACACAGTCTGACGTTTAGAATATTATTTTTTATTTCCTGTTGGATTGTGATTGTAAATGATCTGGGAACAGGCACACCCCCCACGCTCAAAGTGTACTGTACTTCTAGAAGCAAATTGTGTGAGCATATTTTAAAGAGCGAGAGAGAGCGCGCGAGAGAGATTTTATGCTAATGTTAAATAGAAAGCACTTAAAACCCACTGCCTTCTATGGAACACAAGGATATTTCAGACAATCGAGAGGAAAGGAGAGCCAGGTTTTTGTCTTTTTGTTTTGTTTTGTTTATGTTTTGTTTAAAACAATTTTTTTGGCATTCTGTTTGTTGGAGAACTCCGTGTGATCTTTTTTCATAAAAAAAAAAAAAAAATCTAATTGAAAAAAAGCAACCCAACGAAGCCTCTTTCTTTGTCTCGCTTGTCCTGACCACAGAGTTTTTCTCCCCTTGGTGGCAATGATGACTTTTTGGCTCAGCCCCTGCCTTGGAGAAAGACACAACCCAGGTGCCTGGTGGCTTTTTGGGGAGAACCTGTCTGTGTGACGTGGTGGCACCAATGGACAGGACGGGACACTGGAACAGAAGTGTCTGCTGGACAGGGCCTGTGGGCTGGAGGAGAGAGTCCTCCCCCTGCCACCACGCTCAGGACACCGTGTGTTGAGGATGAAATGCTGGATTTGCTCTTTTTGGTGTGAGCTGCACTGTACAGGCACGAGCTTGGCATGGCCAGACCCTCCCGTGCTGGGGGGCCGGGCTGGGGCCAGGCCTGGCACTCGCTGGCTCCTTGGGCTTGATTCCCTGGGAGGTGGCACCCGCCAGTTGGCACAGCGAGGTGCAGCTGGTCCCAAAATGTGGTGTTGGCACCTTCTCCTGATGTTTTCTGCTCCTCTTGGCCCATGCCCTCTCCCGTGTGCTGCCCACGGCAGTTTGCAGGCTGGCAGGGGTTTGGTGTAACCCCCTGACAAGTTCAGCCACCCCAGGTGATGAAGGGGGCCCTGAAGATGGGGAGCAGCACAAGGGGCACCCCAAGACCCAACAGGACAGGCAGCAGGCACCAACCCTGTGTGTGTTTGCCAGCCCAGCCCAGCCCATCCCCAGCAGCCAAGTGCCACCAGTGCCAGTGGCACAGCTAAGGACCAGCCATCATTGCAAAGACGTTTAATTATTTAATCACCTTCACTTAGATCCTGCGCAATAAATCATGAAGCTCAGCATTGGCCTGTGGGTGGCACTGGCAGTGCTGTAGCCTTGGGACCCCCCTCTACCCCTTGGCAATGGGGCAGATTCACAGTGTGGGGTAGGAGGAGGCAAGACCCTGCCTCTCTTGCAGCTGGGGGGGGTAAAACAAGACACGATGAAAAAAAAGTATTTTCCCCAACCATCAGAAGTGAACTGGGACTTTTACACAGCGATTGGCATATTTAGGGAGGAATTGTGATTTCAAGCCATCCTTGGTGAAAACCTGCAGCACCATCAATAGAAGTCGAGACCCACCTTCCCAGAGCCACCGGGGACTAAAGGAGCATTTCCTTCCTCTCTTGCTCCTCTTCTTCATCACCAGCCCTCCATCACTCTCCTCCCCAGTGCTGGTCCTATTCCCTTTGGGATTTGGCAGTATTTTCTTCCTCCTGTCAATGGCTTGGCGCAAACAGAAGATCTCCAGCCTTCACTGGAGAGCTGCACATTGCTGATGGGGAGACCCCCAAAAGCAACAAGAACTGTCCCCTGGGGTGGGAGGAATGTCACCCCAAGCAGTGGCCCTGCACAGTGCCTGGCTGGGCAGCACAGACCGTTACGGGATGCCACGGCCCTGTGCCAACAGGATACCAGTCCTTGTCCATGCTGGGGTGGCTTTCTGGCTCCAGGCTCCCTCCTTGAGGAGGGACATGTGGGGCGTTGGGGACCGTGGTGGGAAGGAGGTCCCATCCTGTCCCCATTGCCCCGCCCCAGGGCTCAGTACCCTGAGGTAAAGGAGCCGTTGGAGGTTTCGGTGTAGAAACAGGTGCTGTGGGAGGTGCTGGTGAGGCTGTAGGCAAAATACGCCACGGCCGAGCCCAGCGTCAAGCCCGTCATGTAGGACACGGTCATGGTGTTCCCTGTGGGAAGGGACACAGGGTGTCAGGGCGCTCTGGCCCCACCACGTGGGATTCCCGGGGGTGTCAGGGCACTCTGGCCACACCACGTGGGATTCCCGGGGGTGTCTGGGCACTCTGGCCCCACCACGTGGGATTCCCGGGAGGACTCGGTCCTACCTGCCAACTCCCGCTGCTCCGGGCTCACTTTGCCTGCAGCCAGGATCATGGGGACGCTGCCGAAGTAGCCGTTGGTGATGCCCATGAGGAGGGAGAAGATGCAGGGCCAGGCAGGGTGGCCAAAGGTGGGCTGCCCGTTGGGGTAGACGCACATGATGAAGAGGGGGATGAAGACCACACGGAGGCAGGAGTAGACGAGGAGGTGGGTCCCTCTCCAGTCGTAGGGCAGGGCAGCCAGGATCTGCAGCGAGGGGCAGAGACCCAGGTGAGGGGGTGAGGAGGTTGGGGAGGGCCCCGCAGTGCCCAAAATGGGGCAACAAGGAGACGAGATGGTGGAAAGACCAACTGCTGTGGGAAGCCAACCTTGGCCGTGCTGGTGAGCACCAGCCTCACACTGGTTAGACCCCCATGGCTGGAGATGACCCTTGGTGGAGCCAAGTGGCTCAGAAAGAGGACACCAAAGGAGGACAGACCCCCACTGTGCTGGCTCTGGCCTCCCTCCTACCTTGCCAACGAAGTCAGAGAGGTTGAAGATGGCCATGATGAGGATGGGGAGCCATTCCCCCAGCGTGCAGTTGTGGATCTCCGACTCCAGCCCGGGAAAGAGGCACAGCGTGATGAAGTAGGTCATGGCGATGGAGAGCATGTAGGCCCAGATGAGGCGGGACACGACGTAGCGGTAGAGCAGCATGTCTGGCAGGGACAGGCAGCACAGCTCAGGCAAAACTGCAGCCCTGCCCCCTTGGAGAGCCTGAGAGCCTTGTCTGACCCCCAGGGGTGCCTTCCAAAGATGAGTTTGCCCCATGGTTTTGGGCACGTCATTAGGAAAGGGATCATAGAAGGGTTTGGAATGGAAGGGACCGTTAATGATCACCCAGTTCCAGCCCCCTGCCAGGGGCAGGGACACCTTCCACTATCCCAGGTCGCTGCAAGCCCCGTCCAACCTGGCCTTGGACACTTCCAGGGATGGGGCAGCCACAGCTTCTGTGGGCAACCTGTGCCAGGGCCTCCCCATACTCAAAGGGAAGAATTTCTTGATAATATCCCATCTAATCCCATCCTCTTGTCAGTTTGAAGCCTTTTCCCTTTGTCCTGCTACTCCATGCCCTTTTCAAGTCCCTCTCCAGCCTTGGGGATGATCTTCCGCCATCACTCTGGGTCACTGATCATTTATCCCACCCCACAAAATACAGCAAACCCACCCCACAGGCACAGCTTGCCCTTGAGACCACCGCTCACCTCGGAAGCTGGGCCAGCTCCTCTTGATCTTGGGCCGAGGGACATCGAAGCGCATGTAGGTGCCACTCCCAGCCAGCTCAGCTTCGGGGCCAGGGCTGCCCCGGGGGGAGCTCGGCTGCCCCTGCTCCCGGTTTTCCTGGATGAGGGGAGAGGGGACAGCAGTGCTGAGGTGCAAAGGCAAAGAACCCCAGGGGCCAGCAGGGAAACCCACCCTTGGCTTACAAATCGGACGTCCTCGGAGGTGACATCGTGGTGGACGCGGTAGCCGGTGCCGGGGTCGCCGGCCCCGCGGCTCTCGGGGAGGCCCTTGCGGGAGCAGTCCGTGTAGTAGCGCACGAAGCGGGTGCGCTTCACCAGGAGGTGGAGGATGAAGCACGTCAGCTCCATGCCGATGGAGATGAAGAAGAAGATGACGGTGTTCTCCTTCTCGTCTGACAGCAGCAGCTTGGTGAAGATGCGGCTGAGCGAGATGATGACCCCGGCGGTGCCTGGTGGTGTGGGAGAGCTGAATCCCACTGAATCCCAGCTCAGGGATCCCCATCATCCCCTGCCGTGTGGATGTGATGCTTCCCGGCATGGAGGAGCCACCAGCAGTGATTTTGGGGTGACGAAGCTCCTGGCAGACATCCCCACCCCCAGCCTGGCATGACAGTGCAGGGACTCAGAAGCCAGTAAACTCCCCCGTTTGCTGGGGAGCACCCTGGGATGTCTCTGATCTGCTGGCAACCCAGCTGGGCTGTGCTGGGGCCCGTGGGGACCCAGGTGTGACTCAGTGTGGGCCCAGGAGAAGGTGCGAGTCCATGTGGCGGGATGTGGACACGGGCAGTGGCTGTGGGTACTTACTCTCGCCCGTCATCACTCCCTGCGTGTAGCGCTTGGGCAGCAGCCCCGTGTAGCCGTAGAAGCTGGATTGCTGCACTTCAGGAGAGATGCACAGAGGGGAGAAGGAGGGATTATTGCTGCAGCCGAAACTCCAGGAAGGGGGAAGAAACCCCAGAGGGAACCCATGTGCTGTGCCGACTGGGAGCCGCTCCTTCCAGCAGCCTCCTTGCCCCAAAAGCAGGAGGGCCTTTTTTCCCTCCCTGGATGCTCCACTATGTCTGTTCCCACCCAGAGTGGCCACCAGGTGTGGGGGCTTGGGATGCCACCATGGTGGCCCAGATCACTGATGTTGGTGACCAATGCACAGTTTGGTGCTGGTGTCCCTGGCCAGTCCCACGGCGCCTGGACGGAGGTGGAGGGGATGGAGCAGGGAGGTGGAGGGGATGGAGCAGGGACGTGAGTGTTACAGGGATCAGAGCAGGAGGTTGTCCCAGGAGACCACGGCTCAGGGATGGGGCTGTTTCCCACCCCTACCTGCCACATGCTAGCCCAGCTGCTCTCCCACATACCTGTGCAGCCAAAGGCCACCACCCCGACAGCCACCAGGTTGATGGCGTAGGCTTGTCTGCGGCTGAACAGCTCCAGCCACACGTCACAGATGCTGACAAAGAGCAGGGGCCCCAGGGCGAAGAGATAGCCTGTGGGGGGGAGACAGAGGTGGTAGCAGGGGGACAGCACAGGGACAGCACGGCCTGGGGGTGCAGGGACCCCACTCACCCACGGAGATCCGGGTGTGCAAGCTCAGCAGCTCCACCAGCGCGTTGTTGAGGATCACGGCCACCAAGGCCACCAGGATGTAGGTGAGGCTCATGTCGAAGACGATGGAGGTCCCTGCAGAGAGGCAGGTGATGGGGGACAGGAGTTCAGCTCCCTTGAAAGCAGGACTGAGCTCTCTCCAGGTTTGGGGTGTCAGGGAAGTGCTGGAGCTGCTCCAGACCTACCTGGGTATTTATGGTGCAGGTAATCCACATCAGTGATAAAGCTGTTGTAGGGCAGGAGAAATCCCACCCCAGCCAGCAGCATGGCAAAATAAATCCCATGGTATCGATCCTGGGGCTCGGGGTCCTCAGAAACTGCCCCAAAAGAGGAAAGAAAGAAAAAGACGTGACAGTGGCACTGCTGCACCCCTGGGACCCACGTCAGACCCCAGCCTTGAGGCGATGGAATAGCTCAGCTCCCTGCAGATGCGCAAATAAACAGCCCCAGCTCTGAGAAGCTCCTTCCCTAAATAAAGACACGGTGGGAGACCCCATGGGGAGACAGACCCAGGCTTTGGGGATCTGGTGAGTTTTAACTGCAGCTAAACAAGCTGAGAGCCAGGCATTGCAGGTAACAGCACAAGTCAAGGTGCAGGAAGGGTTGAGGCGGCTGTGGAAGTGGACAGGGCTGCCTCAGGATGTGGAGCAGGGCTGGGGTGAATCCCAGGAGCGTCCCTGAGTCCTGCATGGAGAACGATGAAGCTGCAGGCTGGGGGTGAACCTGGCAGGAGAACCAGGGCACCAATGCTCAACGCCTTGCCAGCCTGCAGAGCCCACTGTCACGGGATGTGCTGGTGGCTCACATGCGGACAGAAAGGGTTGAAAAAAGGTAGTGGGCAATTCTGTGGCATTGCAGGCTATTTGTGGCTATTAAACCCATCCCAGAAAGCTCCTACGTGGGTGGGAAACCATCAGGGAACACAGCTCCCAGCTGTGGGTTGGGCCGGGCTGTGCCTGCCCTCACCTGGCTCCATTAAGGTGAGGACACCCTTGGCCTGGCTGCCCCGCTGCAGCTCGTCCTCCTCCAGCTGGTAGCTGTCGAAGCTGAAGCTCATCACCACGTTCCCCTCCGGCGTCGCCGCCGGGCTCAGCTCCTTGAAGCGCTCGGCTCCCACCGAGCCCATCCTGGCCAAGCTGAGAGGGAGGGAGAGCAGTGACACCCCTGGGATGCACAGGTAGGGCCCGGATCCTGTGTCCCCTCCCGGGTGATGGCAGGGGTCTGCAAGGGACAATGGCATGTGGGTGGCTCTGAGCCTTCTCCACCTCGCTGTATCACAGCGGTTCTGATGTTTTTGCCACCTGGAAAGATGATTTCCTCAAGGCAAGTGGGAGCCACCGACCTTCTGAGCAGAAGTTTGGCTTTGGGGTGATGAGCAGGGATTGTGGGGGTCCCACACGAGCCACCCCCGAGGCAGTGCCTGGCTCAGTACCTCACTGGGATGCTACCAAAGACAAACGCCACTGTGATTTCCAAAAGCAATTAGAGAAATTAATGGATGAAAACCACTCACGGAAAGCGGCTGCGGGGAAGATCCTGGCTGCCTCGGGAAGCCCTCGCTCCCTGCAGGCAGCACACTTGCTCTGCTTTCTGCCCTTTTCAGCATCTCTGGTGCCTGGGGCTGGGGCAGAGCCTGGGCAGACACAGTCCTGCAGCCTTTCAGGGAGGGGATGGGATGTGACCCTGCTTTTTTCAGATCTGCTTCTCTGGGGGATCACAGCCCAGCACGGAGTTGCTCCAAGAGCTGCCAGGGAGACCCCAGCATCACGCCTGAGAAGGTCCACACCGAATGCATCCGAAAATGAGCTCTCCAAATACCCAACATCCGCCAGTGACCCCCACCAGAGCCACCCAAAACAAGGTTCATCCCTGTGGTTCAACCCCAGAGGGCTGCTCTGAATTCCTTGCCTGTCCCCAGCCCACCTCCTGCAGATCTCCCTGGCACCCAGGGGTGGTGGTGGTGAAAAAATCTCCTCCAAGGCAGTAGGTTGAGTCAGGCAAGGCAGGAAAAATCAATGACAGTGATTTCTTTGGTCTCCCTGCCAGACATGGCGTTTGCAGGAGCAGAGAGGTTTTCCAGCTGCCAGGATGTGTTGGATGCTGGAGGGCCCTGAGGCAGGGGGCAAACGTGGTGCCCACAGACCCTGTGAGTGAGTTCCTGGAGCCTAAAATGCTTCTCTTGCTGCAGGGACGGGAGCACAGGGCAGCCCTGCCCCGGCCTCGAGGCCGTGCTGCGGTCACAGCACTGCTGGGGGGCTGGGATGGGGTCCCCCTCCCGCACCGTGCTGGGGTTCACCCCAAGACCCCCATCCCAGAGCCCCGCGAGCAGAACGACCCAGCAGGACACGCTGTGCTGGGGACACCGCTCCAGCAGCTGCTCCCACAGGAGCTGTCTGCAGCCCCCTTCACCCACACCCTCCTGTGTCTGCTGCCACGCCAGGCAATAAAACCCAGTGGGAAGCATCTCCCGGGATGCCGGAAAGCCTGTTGCAGGGTTTTTCCATGGCAGGGATCCCAGCTGGAAAAGCCTCGTACGTACTGTGTGTGGCCCAAACTTCCCGGGGCCGGGAGCAGAGCGGGATGCGCTGCACAGCCGCTGCGCTGGACCAGCCTCCGGCGCTCTCCGCCTCGCTCCCCCGAGCATCCCTGCGCTGCCGTAAATTGGATTTTCTCCTCCCGCTGGATTTACATCCGTCTGCCCCTGTGGATTTACTCCCTGCCACCCCTGTGGCCCCAGTGGGGGGGGCGGTGGGGGGCGTTTCTCCACCGCGGGCAGGGGTGGGAGGTCTCACCCGAGAGGAGCCCTTGCCCCGCTGCCCCCCGCCTCTGCGTGACCCCCGGGCACCGCAACCCCCCTGTTATGGCACAAAAGCGGTTTTTGCTCTGGTGAAAGGATCCCCCGACATCTTGCCAGCGGCGAAGTTGCCATAAACGGGGGGAATTCAGTAACCCACGTCCCCGGTCTGAAGGAGAAGCTCCTGGCCGGGCGGAGCGCGGGGAACGCGGCCCCGGCCGCGCCCGGAGGATGCTCGGGGGGGCCAGGAAGACGCTCAGTGGGGNCTCCCCCCGGGTCTGCCTCTCGCCCGCCCCCCGCTCCTCCCCCGAGCACCCCCGCCGGCCCCGGGGCCGCGGGAGAGGCTTTCCCGATGCACGCCCATACCCCTGTCTATAGGCACCGCTTATAGGTACCGGCTAGAGGTGCCTTAGAGGGATTTCGGAGGTCCGGAGCTAATTGCGAAGAGAGATTAATTAGGAAGAAAGCCCCGGTAATGTCATACAGGGCATGAGCTTTTCAGGGACAGGGTCATTCCTGCCCTGCGAAGGGTTGCGTCGTAAGAGGGGCTGATGGGATCGGGATGGATGGGTGGACAGAGGGATGGAGGGACAGGAGAATGGATGGATGGATGGATGGATGGATGGATGGATGGATGGATGGATGGATGGACAGGAGAAGGGATGGAGGGATGGATGGAAGGAGGGATGGAGGAATAGATCGCAGCTCTGGCTCACAGAACACAGCAAGCCCCCAGCTTTTTGAGGAAACAGCCAAGAGGGTCTCTGCTCCCCTCCAAAACCTGGGAGTGGAAGCAGAGGAGGAAGGGAACCAGCAGCATGGGGCAGTGTGGATATCCGTCCACGGAGAAGACACCAGGCAGGGACCGTGTGGGCGTCCCCACCCCTCCTGGGCTGGGCGAGCTGGCCCAGGCTGCCGGCTCCATCACCGGGATCTGATGCTATCGGGTTCTCCAGGAGCAGCAAGGCACAGAGGGGGACTCAGCAGGTGCTGAGAGCCCTGGGGGCCCGTCCCTTGCTGGGCTCTCCCCCGCGGAGCGTGTGAGGATGGAGGCAGCGGGAAGGAGGAGAGGAACCATCCCCGCTCCCAGGCCGCGGCTGCACCGCGCCGGGCTGTGAATTACAATCTCCTCGCAGTCAATAAATGCTGCGTTGTGTAAATCAGCGCGCGGGGCCGGGGGATGCGCTGCTGCTGCTGCTGCTGCTGCTGCTGCTCCTGCCAGCGGAAATTGGAGACACAACCGCCTGTGCCGCCTCAGCCGCCCTTCTGCCGGGGCTGAGGAAAGGGTCTCCTGCAAATTCAGCACAGGGAAGAAAACAGACCAGGTGGAAATTTCCATCTTTTCTCCTTGGCTGAAATAGCCGGAGTTTGGCTCGAAGTGCACCTGACTGCTGTGCCAAGCACAGCATGGAGCCAGGGCTCAGCCTTCCCTTCTCCCCTCCGGGCTGAACACCTGCACAGCTCGTCCCTCTGGTGCAAAGGGAGATTTTTAAGGCTGTTTGCTTTGGCACGTTTGTTCAGCTCTAATTTCATAGTGTCATTGTACAATCTCAAAGCACCTCACTCCCCTTGGGGTACATCCCCTTGCTCTACACCAGACTCCATCACCCTCTTCCAGGAACCTTGGAAATGTCAAAAAAAAGGGGGGTGAGTGTGCTGGGGGTTCCCTGACCGTGTCTGCCACTGGTTGGCACCCAGACAGTGAGAGTGCTCCACGAAAAGAGCAGGATGAGCTGAAGCATATGTGCACCCGCCTTTCCCCGGCGCTCGCCAGGCTGCATTACTCACCACAGGGATTCCCCCCAGGAGCCGGTTCTCCCCATTCCAAAGCCCCAGGAAGAGAACCAGGGGTGGTCCTTTAGAGACAACCAAGCTGAGGGGAGCATCCCAGCTCCCAAACGGATGTGGTGCTCCCCGAGCCGCGGGGAGATGCTGCAACCGAACACCTGGTGGCGAAGATCAAGGCCCTGAGTTTTAGCATCCTCTCTAAAACCACACAATCAAGAGATCCCCATTTCAGGGGGCAAGGGGGTTCCCTTTCAACTGCTCCTGCTATGGGTGTGACAGAGCCATGCTGGGATACCTGAGGAAATACCCGGGGATACCCTGCTACAGCTTGGAGCGCTACAGGGAACACAGGGAGATGAATCCCTCAGGGTGAACTTCTCTGGGTGCTTTCTCTCCGCTTTCCCCATCTCCAAGGGCAATGTTAAACTCAAACAACACTGTCTCCCCCTCCCAAAATGCCCAAGGTGCCCCCTGAGCATGGGCAGGCTGAGCTGCCTCTGCCTGACAAGGGTATGGGGGTCCCATGGGCTGCGCTCTCCTGGAGTTTTGCTGGGCTCTTCAATTTTTTAAGCTTTCCCTGAATAATTCAGCTTCCACATAGTTGGCTGAAGGTTGGCGAGCTCAGATGCTCCTTGGGTTTCTGCTTGACCCACTTTAACAGCCAGGAAAACCAGCCAGGCATGGTGCTCCTGGTCCCTGTGGCACGAGGGACATCCCTTACACACAGCCCCAGCCTGGAGTCTTGCCCCAGCACCCCACATCCAACAGCCTCATCCTTCACCCACACTGCAGATTTTCAGGTTCCCCTTCTCCTGCCTCTCCCTGCTGTCCCATGGCTCCCAGCACGAGTGGGTGCATCCCAACAGCGTTTGCAGGATTACGAGGAGGGATTTGCTTGGCTCCATGAACCAGCCAACACCGTGTGGCTACCTCGCCACGGCTCCTCGCTGTGCAGAGCCTCACCTCACTTCCCAGGAGCCTGGATGAACATTGACTAATCCTGCCGGCAGAATAAGAAGCTGCTGATTCATTTGGCTCTGAGGTGCTGGATTAGGACGATCTCCAGAAATGTCCTGTATTGTTGTTTTTTTCCTTGCCCTTCCAGCCGAGTCAGGTTTTATTAATCATTGCTGTTGCAGGGGAGAGAGGAAGGAGAGACCTTTCAGTTGTCTGCACACCAAAAACCTCTGAAAGCCAAGGCTTTCAACTCTTGGGGACCACGGGAAGGGGCTGTCCCTGCTGTCCCCATCCCTGTGGGCACAGCCATGAGCCATCCCTTGGTTAAAGGAGCTCCTTAACCAAGCCGTGCTCACCCTGCCAGGCTGCCCTGGTTATTCCGTGCCCAGTGGGTGTCCCCTCTGCACCAGCTGGGGTGGGTGACACTGAGGGGGGGCAGGCAAAGGGCTGAAACATCTGCACCCCCTCTTCCCACACCCCCTCGCTCGGTGCTCCCGGGAGCACTGCGCATCCATCTTTTCCGCGTCACGGGAAGAGGAGGGGGAGGCTGTTCTCAAGCCTGCAATCCCCTCTCGGAAAAGCTCCTTTAAACAGCATTGCATCCTTTGCATCCTTCCCCGGGGTCTGCTCCCAGCACCGGCTGAGCGTGCTGTGCCAGCACCGGGAGCATCCTCGGCAGCAGTGGCTTTGCACGGAGACGGAGGGGATTAATCAGGGATGTTGCCTCTTGGCCAGAGTCACACTTGGGGGATTACTGGGGCCTGCAAGGAGCGGGGAGCAGCCAGGGAATTTGTTCAGTGCAAGTGGAGGGGTTTGTCACAATCCGATTGCAGGCGAACAGAAATCCCCGGTGCTGGCAGGAGCTCAGCACTGGAGGCCGCAGGGATTAACTGGTTTTTCCCCAAGCTTTGCAGCAAGGCTGGGGTGGGAGGAGATGCTCTAAGCCCAAAGCTCTGGGTTTAAAACCTCCAGAGAGATGCAGGGGCTGAGCTGAGCATCAGCTTTGGGGCACCCAAGCCTCGTCCCAAGGCCAAGAACCAAATTCTTCCACGTGGATGCCCCAATTCTCCTGCAAGGCATTACTCTGCATCCTTGCTGCCCTCAAACCAGCCTGGGAGAGCTGGAGAAACCCTGGGAGGATACTCATGGCCCTTGCATTCCCCTCGCTCCTCTTTGTTGGAACAGATTTGCATCCATCACTAATTAACCCAAGATGAGCTCCTAATTCAGCTCCTTGATTGCAACTTTGCATAATTGCTGCACGCACAGGCGGAGTGGCAGGAGGGGATAAAAAAAGGAGACAATCAGTGGTAGGCGTAGAGGAAACAACGCCGGGAAGGGCCGGTTCAGCTCGCTCCCACTCACCGGGCTATTTACAGACACAGGTTGAGAGAGATTTTTCTCTGGAAGGAGAAAATGGTGAGAGTTACCCTTGGAGGGGGTGTTTTCCCCGCCGTGCTGCCCTCACAAAGGGCCTCCCCAGCAGCCACAAAACCCTCAGGCAGTAGGAAAACCAGGAATTACAGGCCAACCTTTTTTGCTATTCCTGCCATCGCCGCTGCCCTCCTCTCCAGGCTTGCCTTTCCCCAGGGTCCCAGCACTGTCTGTAGGTTTCAGAGCAAACATTCCACCAAGGTGAGCAGGGCAAATCCATCCCCCTAAGCCAGGCTCCAGGCTTCTCCCCCAGTCACCGGGTACCTCACACCCCGTGTCTGTAAAGGCTGTTAACCCCTCCCAAAACAAGACCCAGAGGCTGCCCCAGGGAAAGCAAACCCACAGCACGAGGGAGGCCGGGCAGTGTGGTGAGGGTGAGCTGACCTCAGCCCTTGGTGGCATAAAAAGTGGGAAAACCCCTGCTTTTCGTGCCAGTGATGCCCAAGCTTTTCCCACAGGGCTCCAGCGATGCACCCTGAGCACCCGCTGCCTCACAGGATCCATCGTGTGCACGCAACTCAACGCTCATACCGGCTCAGGGGTTGTTTTGCCACCTTTCTCTTCCTTCTCTGCTCACATCCCACCTTTCCCCCTGCAGTGAACACCTCCAGGCACCCCGAAAGCTGAGCGACAGGGCAGCAAACAGCAGCAGACAGGTCGGCCTCCCGCTCCCCATTCATGGCCCGCCCTGCAAAAGAAAAGCTACTTTCAGCTCCAGCCTTTTCTCTGGAAAAATGCAGCTCCCAGCACAGAGGCCCCTCGGCTGGCCCCACGGTGGGGGTTGGAAGGGGGTTTGGGCAGCCAGGCTGGCCCCACCACCCCTCTTAATCAGCCGGGGCATGCATGGAGCCTAATGCTGTCGCGAAGATTTGGGCACTATTGACACACAGGGCGCATTAAGGGGGATTTGCATAAGCTCGGGGAGGGAGGAAGAGCTCGGAGAAAAGTGTCGACAATGGGAAAGTAAATGCATTAAAGTGCTTAGGGGGAAAAAAAAATCTGATAAAAGAATAAACCAGTTAAGGGAATATATTACTCATAGCCCTGTTATTCAAATCCTGCCTTATAGGAAATCCTCTTAAAGCGATCACCTGATTGTGTGTTAAATTCCTAATTGAATAATAAAGGAATTATGTATTTCTTCCATAACGGCACAAAGATGGGAGCCCACGAGGATGCTCGGTGAGGGGGGAGCTGGTGGCAGAGGAGATGAGGGGAGAGGGGTCTTGGGGCAGCAGCAGCATCCAGGAGATGTGATGGGAGATGTGGGAGTTGGGAGGGATGGCTGGGAAAGGGGAAGGTTGCAGGGCTGAGTGCCTTTGGGTAGTGGAGAGCTTTGCTGGGATGGGTTCAGCAATGACGGTGCCTAGAGGGAGAAAGAGGTGATGGAAATCCAGGGCTCCTCCAGCCCCACTGGTGCAAGAGCAGAGAGGAGACACCAGATGTGGCCCCTGCCCTGGAGCTGCGGGGAGCACGGCAACCGCAGCCCCCCAGGATCCAGGCAAAGGGAACTTCGAGGGGGTTCCAGCAGCTCCTGAAGCTGCTGAGGAGCAGAGGGAGAGCCCGTGTCCAGCCCTGGATGCTGCAGGAGAGGCTCAGCCCCTGCTGCCCCCTCCCTTCCCCAGCCACGGCTGAGGGCGATGCCTGCGCGGCCTCTCCTGATGCTGCTGCCCTTCCCCCCCACCTCCATGCTATAAATAAGATGAAAAAAAAGGAGAAAAAAAAATAAAAAGAAAATAAGAAAAGAGCACATCACCTGGCACTCAGGAGGTGAGGGAGAACAGCAGGACTGACATGCACCAAACCCTCAGACTGTGCAGGGAGGGTGGGGGTGGGAACGGGGGGAGAAACAAAAGAGCTAAAAATAGCCCAGGGAGCTGCTTTCTTCCCGGAGATCATTTTTTTTCCTACCCAGCTGTTTCATTTAATAAACAGGATTATTTATTTATTTCTCCCTCTCTTTACTCCACTTTTTACTTACGTTTTTTATATAGTCAACGCCACTTTACCCATCCTCACGTCTCCTTTAAATGCAAGGTAAAAACCAAAACAAAACAACCAAAACCAAGGAAAAAAAACCTGAAACCAACAGCCTTAACGCCTCGAGAATGTCTTGCATTGCTACAGCTCTTTACAGGTAATTGAATATCCCAGAGCTGCACCTGCTAATGCAAACTCCAATATCAATAAGTGGCAGCAGCGAGGGCAGAGGCAGCAGCTGAGAAAACAAAGCACCAGCGCCCAGCAAGCCCCAGCCCAGCTCCAGGCTGCCAGAGGCTTTTCATTAGGCAGGATTGGGTTGTCGGAGCCAGGCTGAGATCGCAGTCCAGGGCGAGTGTGGGAGCTGGAAGAAATCCGGGTTTGCAGGGAGGTGGGTCTGGAGTTCTCCTCAGGGAACTGACCTGTCTAAGCCGAGCTTGTGCAGGGCAGGGGGTTGCAAAGCCCCCCAGTTCCCAGGGGAGACCCCCGAGCCCCGGAGCAGCTCCAGCCATACCGAGGAGCTCACAGGTTTGCTCCACTCACATCTCCAGCTGTGCCCGTACCTCCTCCTCCTCGATCCCGCACCCTCCAGCAGCAGCCAGGGAAATCAGGGATGACAGGAGCAGTTAATTCGAGCCTGCAGAGGCCATCTTCCCGTGCATGTGTTGTTTTGTTTCCAAATAGACTCTTAATAACGAATTTCGGAGGGTAAAGAGAAAAAGCTTCGTCCTGACCTCTTGAAATGCAAATTGCCTTTCACCCTGGGAGAGATGAAAGGCTGTTGCCTATCTGAAACGCTAAAAAGGGGTGAGATAACGTCCCTGGCTCTGTCTCCCGGCTTTCATTTCCAAAATGGTTTTCGGGTGAGGAGAGGAGAGATGCTCTCCATGATTTCACTGTGCTTGGTGCCCACAGAGAGCAGGGGGGTCCTCAGGGGACACCTGGAGCACAGACCCCTGTGCCCTGATGGTGCAGAGGGAGGGGACACAGCCCAGGCTCTGTATTTCCCTTCACACCAGCCCTGCTCCAGGCTCCAGCCAACAGCAGAGGTTGTGGGGCCAGGTGAAGCCCAGAGCTTCGCCCTCCCCTTCCAGAACTCAATTTTTGGGCCCAATTCCAAAAGCTGCAGCATTATCTGCTCAGGAAAACACAGCAGAGCAGCAGCACAGCCACAGAGCTAAAGCCAGACCCACTCTGCTCTGGCTCCACCACAGTCCCCTCATCCCAGCACGGCTGGATCAAGCTCCAGGCAGGAGCTTGTGGCACACACAGCAGCCAAGCACCCTCTGCCTCCCCCAGCAGTTTTGGCTCAGGGGCTGGATGAGGGCAAGCACAGAGCAGTATTTTTTCCACCTCTCGTGTTTTTCTCTGGGTCAAGGAGCACAAGTGCAAGGCAGATGCCCTCAGCACGCACAGAAGGTGCTGCAGAGAGCTGCTGAAGAAGTGGATGAGGGGTGTTATGGGAGTAAACAAGGGAAGGAGCAGGGATGCACCAAGGGGAAAAGGCTGGGATGCTGCCTGCAAAAGAGTAGTGAGGTTATGGGAGGAAAAAGACTGGGATGCTGCTAGGGAACATGCAGGGATGCTCTGGAGGAGAAAAGGCTGGGATGCACCCAGGGAAGGAGCAGGGACACTCCCAGGAGAGGAAGGAAGGAACATGGGTGTTCCAGGAAAAGAAGATTGGGATGGTCCCAGGGAAGGGAAGAAACAACATAGATGCTCTGGGGACAGAAGGCTGGGATGGTCCCAAGGAAGGGACAGGGAGACTCTGGCCCCAGGCCCCTGCACCTCCATCCAGCAGCTGCACAACTGCAGAGAACAGCCCCCTGCTGCTGGCTCCTAGAAGCCTTCCCTTCACCAGCCACAGGCCCAGGCTTCTGGCCCACCCCTCTGCCTGCCCTCCACAGATAAAATAAATTATCAGCCCTGATCTGGAGCTGCTGAGGAGCAGTGGCTGACATGCCCGGAAGGGCTTTGCCAGTGTCACCAGCACGGAGGAGGGTACAGCAGTGACAAGGCAGATGCTGAGAAGGTACAAGTGCTTAGGGGGCCCAGAAGTGACTCTGCACCCACCGTGTGGACAAGATGGATCTGAGCACATGGACAAAATGGATCCGTGCCCCTGCAGCACTTGGTGCTCCCCAGCTCCGGACTACACTTGTGGAGAAACGAGTCTCTCCCCCAGGGCCTTCCTTGCCCCTGCAAAACAGTATTCAAAATATAAAAACACTGCCAAAACCCTCTAGCTTACTTTATGGACTTACCTGGATCCAGCAATCTCCAAATACTTTATTATAACCTGTAACTTAGTAAAACTCCCTGCTAAAAAACCAACCCAAAACACAACCCAGAGCTGAAGGAGCTGGCATCAGCTGTCCTCAGCTCCAGCAAGCTGGGCACAATGCCCTCATTAGCTCACAGTGCATCATTAATTAGCCAAAAACACCTCTGCCAAGGGCCTGTCTGAGACTCTGCATAGGTTGGATGTGGCACAGGAGAGGTGAGTGCTCAGGCACCAGCTGAGAGTGGGTGCTGCAGAGAGGGACAAGCTGCTCCCAAGCCTGGGCAGGATCAGAGTGGTGCTGGCACTCACCTCTGGCTGCTGGACCCCCAGCACCACCCCAGCATCTCCTTTCTGCCCGCTGGCTCTGAGAATGAGGGATGCTGCATCCACCTTGCAAACCAGCCGGGCCAGGGGCAGTGTGAGCTGCTCTGCCTGGTACCTCACTCCTTCCTCTGCTCCCAGCAGCGTGTTCAGCTCAGCCACAGCCCAAGTGGGGCTGCTCACACCAGGATTGTGCTTCTGCTCAGCTGCTTCATCTTGGACCCAAGTCCTGTGAAGTGAAGGGTCCCAGGGCCTGACCACGGGGCAGATCACCACAGCTAAACCTAAAAGCCTACTCAGTACCAAGAGAAAGCACATCAGGAAGGAACAGAGGCACAAGTCCATGTTTATCCTTGTAGTAAGATAAATAATCGGAGATGGGATTGCTCAGTCCCTGGAAACTCATGCTCAGTGGGCCAAACTCAGTACCAGCAGACACGTGAAACTGCTGACCTGAAGGCAATCACAGCTGCCTATTTCAATGCTGGTTATGACCCACTGTTCACCATTTTCCCCATGCTTACTGGAGAATATTCTGCTTTGCTCCCCTAGGGCACAAGAAGCAGAGGGGCTTTTGGACCTCCCAAACCATCAGTGGGTCTGGATGACTCTATCGACCTGGGACACAGGTGAGCAGAGGAGTTGTTGGCATCACCACGGCAGATGGAAGTCGCTGCCACTTCCCGAATCCACCAGCAGCTTCCCTCAGATGTTCTGTTTGCTCCAGGCAGGAGACAGGGAAACATCACCAGCAGCCGAGCGAGCAGTTTAGAGACACTCATCTGAGCTAACAGAGCCTATTTCGCCTGGAGCAAAGGGAGGCACAAAGCAGCATCGACAGGGCAGCATTGCCCTCCAGAGCTGGATCAGGGGAGGCAGCGCCTGCAGCTCCTCAGCAGAGGCCTCACCATGAAACAGCCACGCAGGAGAACAGGGAGGGTCTCATCCTCATCTCATCCTTGTGTGCTCCAACACTGCTAGCAAGAGCAGAAAGGCTTTTGCTCCTCTTGTCCACCCTGATCAAAGCTCTCATCGCTGCTTTGCAGGAGGAAGGATACAGAAGCAGGAGCTGCCTCCTCTCCCATCTGCAAGGGCTCGCTCCACATCTTCCTCCAGGGCTTGAATACAAGAAGCAAAAAGCCTGGAGCGACAGCACAGGGAGTGGGCTGGGTATGAAAGTACTGCTTGAGATGCATCCCACGAAAAAAAGGAATAAAGGCACTTATCAAACTCACCTGAGCAGCATGAGAAAAATACACAAACACAAGTCCTGGGAAGAGCAGCTTTAAAGAGGAACAACAGGGAAAATTACATTTGCAAGCAAAATGTGCCAAGAAAAACTGAGCTTGTCCTTTCCCAGCGCCTGCAAAGCCCAAGCTGACGGTGTCTGTGGAGAGCAGCTACAAAGCACAGCGGAGACCGAGGGCTCATAACTGCTGATGTTTTGGTTTGGGCCACATAGCGTCACCCTGATCTTATCCGGCCCCATCTCCAAGTAGCAAACAAAAGGAAGAAGACACAGAATACTTATCACAACACAGATTTAATTTCTTAGGCAGTTATAAAATTACAAAGAGCGACGGGCTAGCAGTGAGAGCCAGACACTTGGTGAGGTGGAATGTTAGACAGATTTTTCCACTTATCGACACAGATACCAAACAGTCAGTGAGCACTGCAGGATGCAGGGTTTTCTCCAGGTAAGGAAGCAAATGCAAGAGCAAATAGATCCAGGTAGACCTAGGGCTGAGTCAACGCCCCACAGAAACCCAGAGCTACAGGCTTGGAGAGAAGTCTCCACTCCTGAGTCGGACACATGCAGGGTCCCTGCGGCCGCATGGCCAAAGCCACAGCACTGACACCTGTAACGAGCACAACGGCAGCTGTTTGCAAGCCAGAATTACAACTTCTTGCCCGTTATTTTCAAAGCAGTGCAAGATGAGATTTGCCAGTTGGAAGAGCATTAAAATGAAGGCATGTCATGATTAGAAAAATAGGAATTTGCTGAATTCCTTTGGTTGAACAACTGGAATCTGAAACGATTTATTTACAGTCAGAGCCATGCTTTCTTCATTGCAAGCCTTTCACAGGCCAGCAGATTCCAGGAAAAGAAAGGCCTGCTCTGCACATGTGGAGAAGACACTCGGGCCTTGCTCTCCGATATTAACAGGTTAAATAAAGTTGACTGTTAGCCAGGACAGCTGGAGCACAGAATAAAACTTCCCAAACCTCTGCAGTGATTAATCCCCACCAACGCTTTGGACAAAGACTCCTGTCGCTCTGAAAACAGCAGCGGAGCATCTGCACACGCCAGTGGGATACTGAACAGCTCAGCAACCCACAGGGAAAGAAATTCTACTGTCCTACTGCATGCTGCTTGGTGCTAATGCCATTATTGGAGCCAAGAAAGCACAGCATGGGACATAACAGAGAGTGCTGTGCTCGGGCTCGGCGCTAACCCGCTCGCCCAGGCCGGGGCTCCTCTGCTCACTCCTCCCTTTTCACTATTCCACGCAGGTCAGACCGAGTTTCCTCTGTGCAGACACCTGCCACTGCATTAAAGGTCTTCTCGGGTATTTATTTGCATTCAGGCAGACTTGAAAAGCCATCACCTCTGTAAAACACAGCCAAGAAACTCGCCGTGCAGGACCCAGAGCAGCAAGGTACAAGCACACACCTGATCCCAGAGGGAGCACTCATGCCAATGTCTTGTTCAACAGGGCATCAGAACAAACAGCTTTTACCAACCTCTTGATGCTTTCTACTTCCTCCTCCTCCTCTGCCAGGCCCTGCCTTTTAACTGCTAGATTCGTATCTATCACTTGTATTTTGGAAACAGTGACATAAGAAGAGAGCAGGGCAGATAAAAGCTTTCTGCCTCAGAACTTGAAATACAGAGTAAACAGACAGATGTCGAGACAGCAGCCGAGGACCTGCACTCGCTGCCCATTTGCACATCAAGAGAAGCAGCTCCTTCCCTACGGTACTCACTGGGAACTGATCCCACCGCAAGCTAAGACCTGAGTTTAGGATTCCAGGTTTTTCAGTGTTCCCCCCGTCCCCAGCTTTGGTTGTTTCAGTTCTCTGCCTCAACCCTCCACTGAGTTAAAAGCTATCAAGAAGTGCAGCCCATATGGAGAGAGAGAGAGACAGACTGTACAGAACAAACACTGTCCTTCCAAGGAAGGTCAGTCTAAACTGAGAGGGGCTGCACAGGTGTTCCCATATCCTGTGACCACGAGCTCCTGGCCACAGCACAGGGCTAGAGCCTCCTTGGCTTACCCTGGGTCTGTCAGAGCATCAGAACAGAAATGTTTAGACACCACCTGATTCACAGAGAACAACAGTGCAATCACATGCTCCACACTCAGGTGAGGATGCAGCTGCAAACAGCATTTCTGGTTATGTTTAAAGAAAAAAAAATAGAAATACATCTTTGCGTCACTGGGATAAATCCCCAACCTGAAAGGCTTCTAACTTTGGTAGCATTACCACAACAGGGTGGTTACTGAGGGCCTAAGGCCATCACAGGGAAATTACATCAGTCATGTTTTATCTGAGAAAAAGTTTCTGTCCTCATGCAATGAACTTAAGACAAACTACTGTCACCACTCTTAACTACATAGCCAGTGGAGACCAGAAACAACCTGCTCCACCCTACTAGCTGGTCACTAACCTCAGAACATTAATATTTTTGCTCTATAAAAAGATTTTCCCAGTTACAAGAGCAAGAAGATACTTTAACTGGCTTTCAGCTTCTATTTAAGAGTGAACCAAGTAGGGCACAGCGATTCCACAGCGTGTGGCTCAGGAGCAGGAACACACTACAGCATATGGAAGACACAAATACAGTGAATATGAGATCTCCAACTCACCTGTAGAAAATAAGGTATGAAAATTAAGAAGGGAATAAAATTAGTACAACAAATGTTCTCCATTTTTAACAGTAAAGTTAGTAATTACATTTAGGGGTGTAACATGGCCCTTGTTACACTCAAGAGTTGTAAAACTCGTGTGCTTAGCAGAGCTGTGTTGCTGGTGCATGTTTACTGCTAACTGTGCTTGTGGAGACCAGGCCAAGCCTCCAAGGATGCTATCAGGAATGTTAACCAGCTTTAGTCTGGAATGAGCAGACATCTCCTGGGTGGTTCAGTTTGCCAGCAAAGCTCACTGAGCTCGTATTTACTTCAAGACTTGTATTTCACTCTGCAGCACGGAACATCACAGCAAAACTGAGAGCAGTAGAGCAGAAAATAAATAAATAACTGCAGACCATGGAATCGAGCTGCCAGCCAGACCTTACAGTCAAGAGCCTAAATGAGATTTCAGTATGACTCAGGAGTTTGCTGTGAATGTGCTGGGTTCTGGAGAGGACACCACAAGCCACTCCAACCAACTGCTTAGGACAGTCAAGGGTTTGCAGTGAACAGACAAGCCTGATTCCTTCTCTCCCACACGCTCTTGTGTACAAACACCTTCCACTGACATGGACTCACAGCAGCCTCCCTGACAGAGCTCTCTTGGCAGGGGCTAACACCTTCTTTGTACTTGTAGAGGCAGGGGAAGCCCACCTGCCCACACAGGGCTGTGGGGACAGAGCCCACTGCCTGCTACTGCTCCACAGAAGACTTGATCATGGTACCAAATCCTAAAAGAACATCACTGCCTAGCTGTGGTGGGGAGTTCGCACATAGCTGGAACACTCAGCCTCTGTCCTCCTCTCAAGATCTGCAATTCCCTTGCCTCTTTATTTTTACTTCTTTGCAAGCAGTCAGTAAAGGGAAAGGAAACCCACATTGCTACACAGAAGGCAAAGCAGGCTCGTTTTGGCAAAGGGAAGTAACACTCACCAAGTACTTCACTAATCACTTGCTCAATAACTGTTATCCAAGACTTAAGAGAAGGCACATTACAACCCTAAAAATAGTCTGCAGCACTGCTCAGCATTGGAAAGCCCTAGACAGTGTCAGGGCAGTTAAGGATTTATTCTAAAACTGCCAAAGAAACAACCAGTCCTTGAGTGTATCATATAAGGTACTCTGAGGAGTGGGGAAATGGAAAAAAAAAACAGAAAGAAAAGAAAAGCATTGTTATGCAGCAGTAGAGAACCCAGAAGAAAATTAAATTTTCAAAATCATTTATATTTACATCAGTATCTAGAAAAAAAAAAAATCAAGAACTTTCACTATTAGAGCAGTACACTCAGCCCTAGACTGAGAAGAAGCAGGAATTGAGAGCCTTCTAGCAGGAAACCTTAAGGCTGTTTATAGAGTGGGGCTGCCAAACTCTACAGGGACTTCCCTCCAGCCTGACAGAATCCTTGCTTTGGATAATTTAAAAAAGTATAAAAAAAGGTTATTGCTACTCTGCCAAGAAAATAGGACAATCTACAGGAAAGAAAGAAAGTGCATTCCAAGTCTGTTCTCAAAAACCCACAAGCTTATCAGCCACTACAGGCTACAGACACCCAAGAACCAAAGGTGTTCAGACAAGATTCTCTAACAATCCTTCCCTCTCTCGAGCTTTTCTTCCTGCAGCAATTCCTTTCCTTCCCTGTAAAGGCACTTCCTGTATTCTATATCCTTACGCAGGGAAACACTTCCAGTTTTCCATCCCAACAAACAGAACAGTCCCACAAATACACAACATTCAGAAGGAATTTTAATTAACAAAATGGTCCAGGAAAGGGAAGGGAGAACCCAAAAAAAACAGGCCATTGCATTTGAAAGGTTGCATGTCAGTCACTAGGTATGCCTGCAAGCCCATGCACAGGAAACCATTTGGACCTTTGTCAGTGCAGAACTAGTCTCAGCTTCCAGAACCACTTCTCTACTCCTTCCTTATATAGGCTAAATATTATATACATATGTAAAAAAAATACAAACTTGAGTTTGTTATAAAGTGGCTTCTCTCTCTCTCTCCCCCTCCTATGCTTGCTTGGCACATGAACGCATGCAAAGCTAAGTAGGCTCTGAGGGCTGCACAAACAGCAGGTTTTGGCAACAAAAAAAAATAAACACAGCTAAAATAGATAAGCAAGATTAAAAGCCACTGAATTGAAAACCATATATTTTTCCAATTGTATAGAATTAGAACTACAGCTACGACTTAAAACTGTAAGAGTCTGTCATCCTCTCTCCCAGCTCATGTCAAAGTTCATAGCAGCATAACACGAGATTCCTCAGGAAACATCAAGCCAGTGTTCTCTGCTTCAGGAGTGAGTTCACAGGTCCAAGTTTAGTCTGTCCGAAGGATCATGGGGGGATGCTCACTGTCTTCGTCCAATCTAAGTGAGTTGGTTTCATCTTCCAGGCAAGCTCCACCCACAGCACCCAGGTCATCTGTATAGGCTGGAGAGAAAGGAACAAGGAGTTGGGGAATCAGCAGCAACAATCTACGGCTTGGATCCAGAGGGAATGAGTAGAGCTGAAGTACCAGGCATTACTTGAAATAGTTTCACTGCCACCCTATGTTTGTTTTTATCATGACTGTTTCATAACTGCGTTTCTCCAAGCCAAGAGCAGTTCATGATCAAAACTGAACTCCTGTGGGTGTGCAGTGCATACTGGAGCTTTGGGCAGGCTGGTGTTTTCAGTCTCCACTGATGCAGTGCAGTACAGACATGGTATGTGCTGACTGTCCTCCCTTTGCAGCGAGGCACTACCCTGGGTGCCAGATGTGGCAAAAGCTCCACTGACTTGGAGAGCTGCAGCATTAACCAAGTTCTCATCCTCTTGATTTAACAGAGCAGTGCATCAGGCTAAAAGGTCGCTGTTCCCATAAAGGAACAATTGCAGCATTTATCAACCTTTCATAAAAAAAATTTTAAAAAAGGGGAGCAGGGCTATAATTCAGATGCTTTGCACAAGGTCTGGGTGCAGAACTGCCTCAAGAACCACGTGGCAAGTACTGAAACTATCACTACAGCAATCAACCACAACTCAAGACCAAATTCTACCCAGAAAGCAGCAAAGACAAGTGATCCATCTACAGAAAGCTACTGCACAGCACGAGTGCTCTTTTCCTACTGCTCACCAAGGCTCCACCTCGCACGCGCGGTTACGCAAAGCTCGGTGCGGACGTGGACCAGCTCACGCAGCCATCTAGAAGGAAGCAACAGGCAGAGGTGCTCCCTGCCCCATTCCCAGCCTTCTCCTTACCATGCCTGGTGGGTGAGGAAGGCACATATGTACCTTTAGTCACAGCGGCACTGTACGTCTGCGCTACCAACGGCCGGTCGTGGGATGCAGACTCCAGAATTTCGTTGGCGGGCTCCATGCTGCCATCGAGCCTGCCAGGAAGAGAGGGGTTAGCTGGAGAGGTGATCTGCCCAGGCACAAGACAGCTTGAGCTGGCAGCTACAGGGAAATATTTCATCTGATGTGCAAGAATGATGTATATAGAAATGCAGCTGGAGGAACTTGGTCCCTCCATTCCAGAGGCCTGGCAAGAAAGCACCTGACAACACTTGGTATTTCTCTGAAGACTCAGCATCAGCATCATGTTTGCCTCTGACACAGCATCAGGACCTAAATCCTAGTAGCTCATAGGAGGAAAAGAAGACTCAAAACAAGACTGCATGATTAAAAAACCCCATTCCAATCAGCAATATTGTAGGTTATCTTGAGCTCTGTCACAACAGAAGCAGTTGCTTCATACACAGATACTAGAAAACCCTCTAGAAAAAGTATTAGAGCATTTCAAAGACTAACAGCTTGGTAAAAGCTTCCCTCTATGAGGCTTCACTTCATCTCTAACCAGAGGTCATGCCTTCAAATGTTCAGATAAATGTATGATTTTTGCCCATAACTGTAGGTTGACCAAAGCTACAAACCTGAATTATCATCACGAGTTATTATCTTTAATTCTATGACTGATCAAGTAATTTGACTGTATTACCCTAGCTTTTCCTGCCAACCTTTATTGAAAAGCAGTGCATTGTCCTATTTCTGTAAGTGTTCTACAGCACTATTACAGAACATCAGCTGCCTGGCCTATATGCAAGGAAGTTTAATAAGGACACCAGCAGAGAGAGAACAGGCATAACTTCAGAGGCCAGTTTCCCCTCTGTGAAGTCAGAGTAACATCTTTCTCATGTTTGTAACCACTTCATTTATTGATGAAGAGGACGGTGTCACTCGTTTCAAATTCTTGTTTAAGTAATTCAACTCAAAGTGCCAAGAGGAAACAGGAGCACAGAGAGAACAGCGATTGATCCCTCCCTGCACTGGGACAGGCTTAAGTTTCTGCTGGGAAAGCGCTGCTTGGTGTAGTGGATACCTGGAAGGAAGGCTCAGGGGGATTCTGAAGTTACTCATTCATGTCAGAAGTCTGGAAAAAGATTAGTTTGAAGAAATGAGCTGTTCTGAGCCAGACTTCTCCAGAACAGAACTATGTTTGAGAACAAACTGGATTTTGAGAAGAAATAAAAGACAACAGTTCTCAGCTAATGTGGACTTACTTGTGCTGCTTCATTAGTGTGCACTCGCCTCCTTCTTGGGGGTCTAGGTTGTACATGTAGAGATACCCATCAGCAGCTCCCACCAGCAAACGAGGGATCTTCTGGATTCTAGAAAGGTTTAGAGGAGAGGTTATTAAATAGCAGATTATTAAGTAACAGATTATTAAATAACATACACACTCTGCTCCCTTCCCACGATTTAATGGTTGGACTTGATCTTAAAGGGTTTTTCCAACCTAAATGATTCTATGACTTCAAGGCATTATTTTCCACACTTTTGCTCCTAGACAGGGAATGCTGTTAACAGTTAGAGCACCCAGGAAAGAACTGTGTGTAAAAAATTTACAGCATAACCACGTTTTGGGGCTAACAAGATGCCACAGGAGTCAAGCAATTACATGTAACTCAGTAAAACAGATTCAGAAGTTACCCCTCCTGTTATCAAGCTTCGTGCAACTCCAGAGACAAATATTCTAACGGGAAGGATTTACTTATTTGAGAAATGTTACAAAGCTTAATTATTGCTTAAAGGGTGCTTTGAGATCAGAGGAGTGAGAGTACAGACATGAAGTCAATTTAGCATAAAAACTATAAAACCCCCACAAAATAAGTTTACTACTGCTCAGCTTATTGCTTTGGTAGCTGTGCCAAATGGGACCTGCCTTTGAGGAAGACAGCATAAAAGATTAGATTTAGTCCTCAAAATTAACTTTAATGAATGCTACGCTGTTTTAGAGACAAGAATTATATGAACTTGCTTTCAAAGACTTCTTTAATGGTTAGGCTGGATTGCCTAATTTTGCAATTCACTAACAACATAAACCATCACTCCCCATAGCACTAATGGCAGCAAACGCCATAAAAGCCCACGGGTCTGTTCTCAATATTCTTGTTTGAAAATTAAAAGACATCTTTAGAAGACATCTTTAAACAACTCTTAGAAATGGGCTATTCCTATCCAAATATTATGCCCTTTCCTCCTTCTCTCACAGGAGTGTGAGGTGTTAGCTCTGACAAGCTGCTCTTAGACTGGAATGATCACAGGTGACCCATTGCTCTGCTGTAGATGAAGTTGTGTTTTACAGTGGGAGCCTCTCCAGAGCCCAAACAACCCAGCAGGGTGGGGAGTGCAGGCTCCATTTCTGTACTCACGTGGCAAGTGCACAGATGTTTTTGTGCCCGCAGAAGGGCAGACGGACTGTAGCAAAGGCTCTACCCTGGTTGAACATCTCTGTTACTTGAGAGGGCAGATAGCTCGTTGAGGCCATCAGCACTTTTCCAAAGTAACCTGTCCAGGTTGTAGGCTCTTCCTGAGGTCTACAAGTCAGAAGAGAAAAGTGACCGACTTTGCCTTCACCTTAGAGAGAAAAGTGTGTAAACACTTTAAAACTCTTTATTTTTAAAGATATTAAGCAGCTGTTTCTCTTCAGAAATAACTAACACCCTTGAGAATTCTAACACACTTCAGTCGTGCTACAGGACAAAATGTGTCCTCCAATACCCTCAGCCTGTTATTTAAGCACGTTTGACTGTAAACTGATACTTCTGCATATAAGACTGCATTTTATAACATTCATTATACAAGAGCAGAATCTACCGGAAAGTGCCACGCTTCAGGGTTTTATTAATCTGTTTATCACTAGGCAAATCATTGTTTCCAATAACTTCCACTGAAATGTAATTAAGACTGCCCTCTCAAATCATAAATAGCAACATTTTACAACTTGGTGCCTTTTAAAGGCCCCTGTATGCAGCTGGAAGGCATTGCTGAGATAGCTCTTCCCATATGGATGTCAGAGGAGGTGAAACGAATGCAACTGAAAATGTTAAAACTGCTCCACGTTCCTCTGTGAAGGATAGCCAAGTTCTCTTTGGCAGAAAAACACCTTTTCTACTCAGTGGGAGAACAGTACACAGCCCAACTGCAGTTGCTGATTCATAAGTGACTTATTACGCCCTTTACTTTACAGTAAAAGTTCAAAAGAAGTCTGTCCACACTTTTGAGAACTCATTCTGTTGAGTACAGTCAACTTTTAAGCCTTTTCCTTGAAAAATCTAAGGCACCTTTGAAACCTACTTTTCTTTCACAGTCTCAAGTTTGAAGATATGCACCGTCTCCGTGTTACTGGATGCAGACAGAAACATGCCATCCATGCTGAAAGCCAATGAACAGATGCTCACACACCTGGGAAAAAAGAAAAAAAGAGAAGAAAAACAATGAAGTCAAAGTATTTGGCTTAGTTAAGCAGATTTCTAAGGTCATCACTACTTTGCGAATAAGGAAAAAACCTTCAATAATAAGCACTCTGAATTCTCTGATAATTTCTTGAATCTACTCAAGCGTAAGATTAATGATGCTCAGCTCTGATGTTTACCAGATATGGGATCAATTAGTAACAATTTGAACTCAGTCTACCCCTGTAAAAAGTACAGTAGAACCACAGAGTTACTGCTACCACAAACCACAACACCATTTCACAATGGCTATCAGTGGCCACAGCATTAGAAGGATTTAGAAGAGGGTAAGAATATTAGATGTACTGCCTCCAATTGCCATAAGAATACAATATATCCTACAAAAGGTGACCCACTTTAAACAAGTTCCCTCGCCAATAAATTTTTAAAAGGCAAGAGGAAGTACAATTCTGACAGGATTGATTTGCAGAATAGTCAAGTCCAAAGGAATGAAATTGGAAAACATTCAAGCTGAAACTGTTACAAGCATACATGCAAGGATGAATGAAGATGAAAACAGGCAAAAAAATAAGGATGCTGGCTCAATTGCTGAACATACTGGAAATCAACCATGAGGAATGAGCATCAGGTAATTAACCCAGCTGAACTTTACCTCTTCACTCCCCTTCGGAATTCAAAGAGTTTCTGTCCCTCTGGAATGGAAAACACTCTTATTACTGTCCCCTGTAAAAAAAAAAATAAAAGAAATACTTTTTCATTTCAAGTTCATTCATTGTGTATTAGCTCTAGCGAACAGAGTACAGCTAGAAGCAGCAAACCACTTTGCTGTTAACTCATTGCTGTGATGCACCCCAGATACTCCATGAAGTATTTATGGAGCTTGTTTGTAGGATGTGTTTGAAGAGTACAGAAACAAGAGGTGGGAGCTACTAATGTAGAGAACAAGCTGTGTATCAAACCCAGCCCTTCTTATCATATTTGATCACGAAAACGAGCACACCAGACAAACACCACGAGTGCAGTCACTCGGATGTCTTTGTGCCTTTATCAGATGCAATCAGTTATACCTTTATAGTCTAAGCTTATTACTCAAAGAGCAGAGGCTTCAGACTCTCTAATTTACACACATTACAAGAACAATTTGTCATCACATGCCAAAGACTAGCGAGGCACTTCTCTCTATTCCGATTTTAACTGTCTTGTTTTCATTAGGAAGACAGCATCAAAACAAGACAACTAATTTCTAATAAGTATCCTGCACTAAAGGGAGAAGCACTCAGAGGACTGCCCTAATTACAGCCAGATTAAAATGTTTTATTTAAATAACCTTATTATCCAACATTTCACAGCATGGAAATTGTGTCAAATATCATTAACAGATCTTAACTTAGATTTCCCATTGTAACCGTAAGCCTTCTTTTCTGGCACTTGCACACGGAACTGTGCACACCTCAACTGAAAATACTTAACGACAAATTTGATTTTTATCACTGTTGGCAAGGCAATCAAAAGCTCTCTTACCTTTTCTGAGGCTGTGGCAAGTTTAGTACCACTTGCATCAAATGCCAAAGCAGCCAAGGGACTATCATGAGCTGGGATCATATTGGCAGCTCTCTGCAGTGAATCAATAAAACAGAACCTTAGAACAGTGCAGGTTAAAAGCTACATGTGTGCAGCTTGAGATTGCATATTTGAGCACTTTCAAGGCAAATATGGGTCTTGCTTTATGGACAACAGCTTCAATATTTTTTTCAGCAACTGCTAAGTACATAAAATTATCACTGAAGCATATGCATAGGAAGGCAATTCAAATAGAAATTACTTGGTTCCACCCATTTGCCTAATTCTACTCATCAAATCTAGTATTAGCACTTGTATTTTCTTTGCTGACATTCTGTGAAGACAACAACAAGAGATGCTGCAAATTGATGCACAGAAACTTCAGTGTCCAGTAATTCCTCTCTGAGCAAGTTAAGTAATTTTCAAAACCTGCATCTTTAGAGGTGGAAACAGCATTCAAAGATTCTTACCAGATTGATGGTGTCAAAGACTTGTACTTCTCCAATAGTTGCACTCCCTGGATAGGCCAGGTAGCAATTATCATTGTTTATTGATAAAGCACACAGCCCTAGAAGGGATGCAGAAACAGGATTAGAAACAGGCAGATTCCAAGACTTATGCAGTAAAACTTTCTGATTCTGTGCTTGAGTGACACAAAAATAACTCAAATTATCAACAGAAATAGAACCAAAGATGAGTAATCTCAGAGTCAACCTGCAATATATTCAACTATTTAGCATAAATTTAATATAAAACAGAAAAGGAGGAATACCAATGGTTACAATAACTGATTAAACAGCAGAACTTCCCATGTCTGCCATGATTCCTAAAGCATTAACCTGACAAAGTCTTTAACTATACCAAGTGCTGTCAAAATCCAGTTTTTATCTCTCCTGATTTTTTCTAACATTTCAACACATCCACTCCAGGAGACCAAAATACTGGGAAGATGCAGTTTAGGGCAGAATCTGCTACTTGTTCTCAGCTGGATCAAACACACAGGCTTTCAGATGACACTCATTTGTTACTTTTATTTGAAAGCAGAATTAACAACACTACAGTTCCCTGTAGAGAACCTCATGCACTGACACAGAAAGCACTTTTCAGAGTTATGCTGGATTTACCTGCAGGATTGGGAGGTGTCTCCCTGATTGTATGCAACACCTTCATGTCTCGTATGTTGTGTATATAAAGAGATTCTTCCAGACATACTATCAGCCTCTAGAAAAGGGAGAGAGGGCAAAATGGTGATATGGAAAAAGAGTTTATATGGATTTAACAATTCCAAAAAAAATCTATCCAAAAATGCAGCAGGTACCTTCCAATGGAGAAGAGGCTGTACCCACCTGATGGGGAGAAGACAGAAGATACAGAAGATCCAGCTCTTGACACAAACACTGGACATGGTCACTTAAACTGACCAGTGCACCCCACTTCCCTCAACCTCATCAGTGCAAACTGAAGTGATTCCTATTACCAGTTAAAGTCAGCAAACCAGAAACCTTCAATTAATTCTTATCCCATACCAATTTACACGTGGAAATAATGGAAATTACTTTCTGCTTTTGCTGAACAGAGAAAACAGACAAGACTTTTTAACCATTCATAAAACCTGTAACTTATCCCTAATCACTTGTGAATGGCCTTTTTTTTTTAAACTCTTACGAAGTTCTTCATAATCTCATTTACACTTTGTAGACTACATGTGGATGACTAACTAGACATCACTCATTTAACACTAACTCCCTGTGCCAGAAATCAAACTACCCACTGTTTCTCTCATCACTTTAAACAGGAAACCCCTCCTCCCACACTCAGTTTCTGGGGGCAAAGACAGACATTAAAACTTTCTCCTTCAGATGCCATTCTCTCTAGTTTGAATGAACTGGCTAAAGATAGAGAAGTCTGTATTTGCTGAAGAGCCTACTAACGATTTAGTCATACACCAAACTATGCTTCCAGGTACTTAAAAAATTAACCAGTTGAGTGACATTTTTTAGATTTTATTTTTTGAGAAGAATTCAGCAAACAGTATTTGAAAACATAAGAAATTACTAGATTACTTGAAATTTTGGCCTGAAGAGAAATTGTCAGTCTCACATACTTTCACATTTAGGATGAAAGGATGGTTCACACTGGGAGGGACCTCAGGAGGTCTCTAGTCCAACCTCCTACTCAAAGCAAGCCCAGCTTACTCAGGGTATTTTCCCAAGTAAATATATAAAGAAAGAACCAAAAATCCTTAACCAAATACAAGTACTGAGATGCCATACAGAAGCCACAGCTGGAAAAGCACAACTAAATTTCAAATAGCAATTCTGTCACCAGAGGAAGAGACATCAATCGGCAGAGGAGGTGCCAGAATGAGATCCACAACCCCTTCCCCACGTTTCCACCTAGGCAAAATCACTACTCACCTGCCTGTTGAGTTTGACAGCCAAGATGGTGTTGGAGTAACTGTAGTTGCAAATCTCTGTCCCCTTCTTAAAGTGACAAACTTTCAGCTTTCGTGGAGCTTTAAGGCTAACTATGGCCACCAGACTACTGGAGAAGAGCCTCTCCACAATGCACACATCTTCTGTGTCAGCTGAGGAATCACAGGAACAAGGGAAAAATACAGAGGGAGATTTCAGGAAAGAAGAATGATGCACATCAACAGGAAATACTGTCTAAGAAAATCATAGAATCATAGATTCAGTCTATGTAAAAATACAGTCTAACACCACAAAAGCTCAGAGTCAAGGTGGGACACAGGACAGGCTTTTAAAGCAGAAAATCTACACAGTGAGTGCTGATTTCCAAGATTTCCTCCCCCTTCCCCAAAATGTCACACAAGTTTATGTTTCAGAACAGTGTCTACTCCCCCATGCCCAGAATCCAACAGAAAAAATCCCAAAGCTACAAAACTCAGAAAACTGTCAAATCCCAGAATTTTACGATCTTCTTTTATCTCTGCAGAAATCTAGGGAAGCAAACGTTTTTTGGGCTTTTTTTTGTGTGTGCATTTGGGTTTTGTTTTGTTTTTAAAGCTGTATTATGCATGAAAGGGTTTCTGATGACCCAAACCTTTGGCATTTCTGTTTACCTCTCCATGAAGAGAGAAAGGTTATAGTACTCAGAGAAGCTGGTAAAACACATTTGCCACAAGACTGCAGCAGCCACCAATTAGCATTTTCACAATACCATCTTTTACCTGACAGGCCCTAAGAGCAATCTGTGCAGGAATCACTGATGCCCAGCATTCATGCAGAGCCATAAACCATCAGATTTGCCAACTGTTCTACTATGGGAGCACTGGAAGCAAAGGAGGAACACAAATCCCTACGTGTGGAAGACAGCAGGAGGGAGGAGAGTCCAGGATCTCTGGAAAAGCACTTTCAGAGCATTTGATTGTAGCACAGCACTGGATGAAGCTGGCAGGAGGCCAAGTCTCACCACCAGTTATCCTGGCATCTGTGCCTCCCTATCCATCCCCTAAAGCTCCTCTCCAAAAGCCCCAGGGACACAGTGGACAGTTTTCAGGGCAGTGAGAAGCTGGAGGAAGTTTTACCATGCTCTGCAGCTCTTTCACAGCCACTGGCTACACCTGGCCTTTCATTACAGAACCCAATCAAGACAAGTGACTGGAGCCTTTGGCCTTGATCCATCAAAACAGATTTTTCAGGAGTCAGCTTCTGGATTAGCTCAATGCTTAACACATTCCAAAACATAAAACTGCCAGTAAAAAAAAAAAATAAAACGAAATAACCCAAAAGAGCTTGTTTCTGAAGGCTTCTGTTTTGGCCAAGAGAAACATTAAGTAATTAATTTGCACTGTTCCTATCAGCAGAGACAGAAATTCCACAAAAAAGTTCTGTTCAACATTCTCAGTAAATGACACTGCCATCAGTGTGGGACATGTCTGCTTTCAAAGTGCTTTTTCTGGGCAGTTATTTCAAGAAAATGAAAACAAAATATTTAATGTCCTACTTTTTTTTGAGAGAAACAGCCTACTTATGAAAAAGGAGCAGGTTTATACTGCGCATTTTCAGTACTCCATGCAACATAATTGACTTTTATCTACATCTTGTATTTAATACAGTATTTTTCCAGAGAAGACGTAACAGCTCACAGAGGCTTTGAAAATTCAATTTTCTCATGCAACAGGGATAATGCATTTTAGTAATTACTTTGTTTTCAAGGAATTGTTCTCCATTTTCCTGACACTACACAAAACATGAAAAAGAAATACAAAAATCTGCTTCAATAAACGGACGCAGAGGCTTTGAAATGCAGAGGTCCGTGTCCCTTGAATCACAGCAGTTACATAAAAGACTCTCAAATATTTTACAGGATGGGTTATCAGCTTTCTGTCTAAGCCTGGAGTCCTTCAAAATGACAACATCCTTTCACAAGAAGATCAGCACACAGAGACCCAAAACCCACAGTCTGAGTGCTCCCTGCTCCAGGGCGAGCACAGCTTCTTTCCCCATCCAGGGATGAGTGTTCAGACACAGCTTCTGGGATTTGTCACCCTCCCAGGCAGGCAGGAGAACTGGTGTTTCGGAAGAAGAAAAGCAGCAGAGATTCACATGGAAAAAGTGCTGTCCTGCACTGCAGTGATGGGAAGGGTGGGCAGCAGGGAAAGCACACAGAGAAGAACACTATCAACAACTAAGCAACTAGACAGAAGAAAAAATTGTCAATAAGCAAAATGCCTCAATGGTATTGATAATCCTTCAGTCTCACCATAAAAAGACTATAATACAGACAGTTACCTTTAGAGAAAGGCTTTGTGATGGGTATTTAATTGAATTCACTTTAAAAATACAGGATGCACCTCTGCTCCTTTGTCTTCCTTTAACACGAAGAAGAGATAAAATCTCTTCACAGCTGCCAAGTAATTTATGCTTCCCAACAGCAACTATTCAAGAGAGTACCAGGCTATACTGCCCATCCCACGTTCAGCTGACCTGAATTACTCATATGTTTAGCAGCACTAAAGCCCTATGGCAATGCTGTTCCTCACAGGTTTTTTTCTTCTTTTAGTATTATCTCCTTTACACTACACAGTTGAGCATTGCCAGAAACTCAGATTCAAAACAGAGTAAGAACAAAAAGAACTGCAAAACAAATTAAGGATCAGCAGCGAGGGGAGAACAAGCAAACACATAACAAGATTAGTTTCATAAATACAAGCATGTAGCATCACAGACAAGAGCTGGTTAGAGCCAGCTAGATTATGATCAGCTGTGCTTTTATTCCATTTTTAATCCAAGAACATGAAGCATGTTAGAAGCATTCATTAAGCCTTAAAGCACCTCCCAATCTAATGCTTGTTTTTACAGTGGGATCAACTGCACCGAGAGTCAGGAGATTTGCAGTCACAGGAGAAGTCAGAGATGGGAGCAGCCACATCTCCCATCTTTTTTCGTATTTCTCTCAAACGCGAGACAGCTGAGGCACATTCTGCAGTTTAGTTTAAACACCTACACAAGAGTTGGCAGATCAGTCTTTCAGAAGAGAGGGAGAGGTCCTTAACAGTGCTCCCTCAACACAAGAAGTCTTTAGACCCACTTAAACTAAGCTGGGAACTGGGAGGCACCGTGTTTGGGAGGCCTCAAGATACCTTTCCTTGAGGAAAGGAGGTACCCAATGCACAGGAAGCCCTTCATCCTCATATCAAGTTTTAACAGGCATGGTTTGCAAGTCCAAGACTTAAAATTATTTGACTCACACAAAGGAAATGAAGGCCTCCCAATATTTCACTCTGCTTTGAGCCAACACTCTCTGGCTTCCATAGGCCAAACCACTGAATTTTCCATAGTGAGAGGACGAGGAATAATGGGTTCAAACTCACAGAGGGAAAATTCGGGTTAGGTATATGGAAGAAATTCTTCCCTGTGAGGGTGGGGAGGCCCTGGCACAGGTTGCCCAGAGAAGCTGTGGCTGCCCCATCCCTGGAAGTGTTCAAGGCCAGGTTGGATGGGGCTTGGAGCAACCTGGGATAGGGGAAGGTGTCCCTACTCATGGTAGGGGGTGGAACTGGATGATCTTTAAGGTCCTTTCCAACCCAAAACATTCTACTAAATGTTGCCTCATACTCTGTGCTCAGCTTTCATGGACTTAACACTCAGAAAACTTAAAATATCGAAGTCAATACAAGCATCCCAGAACAGTCTGAAGACAAGACTGGAATCAGCAGGTCAAAATTCCAATTCCAGCTGCTTTATCAGGTTATTGCAAGATGTTGAACAAGGCACTTCATCCAATCTGTACTCTTTCTCTCAAGGAGTACCCAGACGATGCAGTCCCACGCAGTGCAGCCGACCCCCCAGGATATTTTTCAGTGTCTCGTCTAACAGGAATCATCTTCACTGAGTCTCCTGGGGTGATATCAGGCCAGATACTGTGAGTGCCCGACATACTGCAGAGGTCAGGTACATAAACTCCACGGCAGAAAATGGAATCCAAAGCACTTATTAACCAGTACAACCAGACCATGACTCAAATAGGAAGATGTAGCTGCAACACAATTTAACCTGACCACAGGTGCCTAATTTGAACCTCACAATTACTTCTCTCCATTGACTGTGTACAGAAGCAGGCTGTCATCCCAGGTAATGGGCGATCTGAATCACACTCCATTTCCAAACTTAACATGCCACAGGGTCAGGTCACTTTGGGAATGGAGTCTGAGGACAACTCTGTCATGGGATCCCACTATAAATGCTGACATCACAGCAATTGGTACCACCTGCTCACATGGAGTTTACAAGAAAGCAAGGATACTCATGCATAGCATTCATAGTTCACTTATTAGCACCTCGAAAAAGGGAAGTCTATCAACTGCTGGCAGAACAGGGGATACCACTTCTCCCCCAGACCTCCCTTCATTTCATCTCAGATCCTACCCAACTGTGATCAGTACTGAGAAGTTATGGGAATCTGAGTTATTCACCCTTTTGGATGAGCAAGCCTGCAGCTATCATGTTAAAGAATAATTCTTTAATAGAAAGTATTAGGATGGAAAAATATAATTAAGGCTTTGTTTTCTCATTTGATAAAGGTATATTAGTGCTTCCATGCCCCAGCAGCCAGTATAAAGACCCAAAAGACACTCTCTCACATGAGTAAATTATTTTTTTATGCCCAGCTGCTACATAACCTGGCTTAGTGGATTTAAAATTAAAAAAGCAGACTTCTCATAGCTACTACCGAATTTCACACTATACCAGCTAAATTTAAATACAGAACACTGATTTATAGTTTTGCCCTGCCTGCAATCACAGTTTTGTATTTGTGTGATATTTACATTTAAGGTTCCTTTTATGCCAATTTCAAACAATCTGTGAAGAAATGAAACATTTCTTATTCTTCCCACATTAAGCCAACTGAGGGGATTAAAAAAAAAGAAAAAAAAAAAAGGATACTCACTGCATTCATAGATCTGCTCTAATTTGTCCACAGAAGAAAGAGAGAAGAATTTGTAGCCTGATTTACTGCCAACTGCAAGGGATCTGCAAAAGAAACAAGCCAGTCAGGAACATGAACTACATTAGCTGTGACTACCCTTGGACAGATTCTCACCCCGTTCTAAACCTCCAGCTGGGTTAGCTCAGTAAGGAAAGTGATGAAGAGTTTGTCCCAAAAAGCCACAACAGACACAGACAGTTTCCTCAATTCTGATTAGACCAAACAGCTTCAGAATTACGGAATTCGGGTGTGGAATTCTGCTTCACATTTATGAAATGAGAGTTCACAGCCTAAAGTAAACCTCCTGCCCAATTCTCATCGGTGATTTCTTCACACAGGCTAAAAGCTTTAGTGTGGAGGAAAGATGATGACTTGAATAATGTAATGCAAACCAATTACATCATTGCCTCATCATTAGAGGTGACCTCCAAGACCTTTCAAACTGGGCCGTCTGGGGATTTTTGTTCTTTACAGTGTAACCGTCCCCGAGCATCCCAAAAGAGTTTTCATATTAAAAAAAAAGTAATTAAAGACTGCCAACTCTAATTTTCTCTGGCTTTATGTGATGATGTTCTAGCACCTCCATTGTTAGGTCTCAGTCTTACAAATACTCATACTGAATCTTTGATCAGAGGCACTCTGTACAAAGTGCCAGTCACTGATGTTAAACAGATTTAACAATAGCAGAACATTAAAAAACCGACTAAAAACCCTTCTTTCCTCCATTACTCAATTTTCACACTTAGCTCACAGACCCATTTAATTGCTTTTCCAGCCAGAGTCAAAGGCAGGTCTTAAATTTTAAGCTAGAAAAACCTTTAGCCTGTCTTGCAGGTCTTTACACATCAGGGCAGCAGACAATGGCTCACTCTGGTTTCCCCTCCCCATGTGGAGGACGATTTTATTCCACAGACAAAGAAAATTAACAGTCAATACAGTTGTACAGAAGTGCATTAGTATGCTTATAGTTCACATATTTCTAACTGCCAAGTGACAGGGAGGAAAAACTAATTAAATTCCAATAAAATACATTTCGATACCCTAAATTGTGGCAAGTCATGCAACACAGGGCTCCAATCCAACCCTGCCAGTCAGCCTGCCAAAAATGCCTTTCTGAACTCAGCAAGATGATTCTCTACAATTCGGATGCACTAACAATTAAATACAACGAAGATTCCTAGATTTCATGCTCTTTCCGTATTTTCCACTCATGGCTCCAAAGTGAGTCTTTTTTAAACTTCAGCATACCCAGAAGATTAAAAATTGCTCCTCAAATAGTTCACCCTCTGAAATTAACATCCAAACTACAAAATCAACTTCTGTAGGATGGTATGACCTTCTCTAGAAGAAAATACAGCTGGCACAATCTGGTTAGGAAATTATATTTGCGAAGGTTTAAACCTTTAAATTAAAATATGCACCATGCAGGCAAGAGATTCAATTCCACAGATTCAATAACCAAGATATTAAAAAAGCATATTAGGCTTAAAGATAGAGAAGCAATCATAAAACAAAATTTTGTTGCTGCTCCTCTAAGTCACCGTAGAAATACTGAATTTAATTTTCCTGCAGACAAAATCAGTATGTTCAGCAGTCTCTATCTGATTAATCACCGAAGACACTTCAGTGGTTTTGCTCAACTACTTTTGTACAACACAATGAAAACTCACATTCTGAGAAAAAAAACCCTGAAACTGTAATTTGGTAAAACAAAGCAATGAGTCAGCTTTTCTTAGATCATCTACTGCTTTCCTCAAAAGAAATTTTAATAAAGAATGACATTAAAACTGTCACTCTGCAAAGGTAAACAAGCACTCCACAGATTTAAAAATAAATGGAGTCACAAGACTCCTTGCAATATAAATGATCCACAAAAGACACAGAATGATTTTCCACACAGCAGCTATTTGTATTACTAGGCAGAACGGATTCCTGAACTGTACTTACAGCTTTAAATACAGAATACTGCTGAATCACTGCTTTACTGACAGGATCACTGAAAGCAGTAAGGAAGCCCATTTTTGTTGTCCTACGACTATACCTCATTCAAATGAGCTGCAGACAATGGCAAACAAGAATTGGGTACGTGATAAAAGTCATCAGACTGAGTAGAACCCAAAATGCAGAAGCACAGAATGGACCTTTCCATCCAAGACAACCGCTTTTCGTTATTTATTTCAGGATCGAGGTGATGAAGTCACAAATTATGTGTTTACACAGAGCAGTTCAAGTCAAGATAATTAAACCCATTTCAGTGTACAAGTGTAAATGCAAAATAACCCCTTTTTCTTCTGGAACAGCAGTCTCGCTTTTGGAGGGTTTGCTTCGTTGATTTGGTTTTTTTAAACATATTCTCAAATTACTTCTTATGAAACTACTGGAAAAAGGCTTTTTATATGTAATAAGAACCCACTAGGCTGAATTATACCAGCATAATCACAGTGATTTAAATCTCTCATCTTCCCCCGCACTGATATTACACTTAAGCTCTTAAGACACCCCACAACCATCTAAATGGCCAAATCCACAAAACAAGGACCTAGCCAAAATTACCTCACCTCTGAAAAAATGTGCAAGCATACGGGGAAGAAATATGATCAATAAGGCATTCAGCTCTTGCTCAGATAGACAGTGGCCAACAAGAAGCTGCTGTGGTTTATCAGAAGCTCCTTTTACAGCATAGGTGTTATGCTTTATAATCAGTGATTTTCAGAAGCTGATGAGAGACTGAAATTGCAAATAAAATAAATATTCTCTAAAACATTTTTTCCTCTAACATTATGCTATCCACATGTGGGTTTTTAGCTCTATTATGTGTAGCCTCTATTACACACTTTAGACTGTAGACTCTGAGCTATTTCATCACGAAGGTTGTCTCCTCAGTAGGAAATTATCAATATAGCCATGATTTATGGAACTGTGTTTACCCACTTTTTGCAGAGCTAATGCTGTAGTCTGATGCAAGACTACATAAATCTTGATAGTATTTTCAAGAGTGACTGTCATAAATAATTAAAACTATCCTCATCAAGCAAACAGTGCTGTGAGATTTCACACACTCACTGGAAGATGCTGATGTTCGCTCTAAGTGCACTCACCTAAAGTGGGAAATCAGCTGCCTCCATCTCTCTGCTCTTTAGGAACAAGTTTTTTCAGCTGGGTTAGAATCCTAAGGTTTTCTTTTGTTTCTTTAATATACATATAGAAGGAAGAAAACCAGTTTTTCCCTTTCTGTATCACAGAGGACCTTAACTATTAATCAGAAATATTCTACATTAATCAGAAAGCTCCTAACAAGGGCAGCTCTCTCAAAGATTAAATCAATTGCAGCTGCAGCATAAACATGACTCTAAAAGTCATTACTATTTTAAATAACTGGTTAATTAAGCCTACTTTCGTTATGATACAGTCTCATTATACTAATGTTCCACCTCATTTCAAAACCAATGTAAATTTCCACAGACAAAACATTTTGGCTTATGATGAAGAGGGGGAAAATAATAAAAGAAAAATCAATGAAGACATAAGAATTGCTAAGGAATTACTAAGGAAACATACCTTGCTTTATTTCCCCCTCCACAATATCTGCTGAAATCAAAGCTGTAACATCCCATGGATATGTCTTAATATCAAAGGTCATTATTTTGGAAGAGAGGTAGAGAACTTCATACATTCAATGTTTTTGTCAGCAACATTCTGACAACCCACAGGAGATTTTCTCATTATTCTTATATTAAAGGAAAACCCACAAACTTAAATCTGTTACAGCAAAAGGAGACCACGCCTGCTCATCACTTAACACACAGGCTGGGACAACAGAAGGTCCATAATCCAAGTAAATATCACTATTCTTGGGCCAAATCCCCATCCAAATGGTCACACACTGAGGAAGAGTTCCTCTGGCCAGCCCCCCTCAGCTGCTGTGCCCTCTGCAACAACAGCAAGAAACACAACATACGGTTGTCTCTCTCAGCTATCCTCCCTGAGTGTAGGAGCTACGTGACCGCTCTGTCCTTCCTTTTTTTGGTCTGTGTTTAGCTTTAAAGTCTCCTTGGAATAGGGAGCTCTCCTGTCCTCAAGGATCACGGGTGAAGGACACCTGAACCTAGGAGAAACAAAGGCAGAGGAGTGAATGCTCAGCACCTAACCCTCGCTCCTCCCACCACAAGCAGTTTACTACAGAGATCCAAACATCATAGAATAAGGGACTGAGAATACAACTTCTGGGACACAAAGCATGCTGGATGCATATAGGGACAGCAGCATTTGTTCACGATGTAGAATGAAATTGATTTATTTGGGAAATAAAGGGCAGAATTAAATTGGAAAGAAATAATATACGGACTGATACATGTCATGTGTAACTCCACACATAAATGAAAGCAGAGCCTGAAGAACTCCTTGCCAATAAGGCACACACCAGTGTTTTCCTTAGAAGTCCAAACATAAGGTTTCCTCTTCCCTTTCACCAGGAGCCTGTTTTCAAAACTGCAGTGAATACTTTGTTTCCAAATGCTGTCACACAATTACTTATTTTAAAAAAAGATGACTAAAACTTCTCCGGTCTGCCCACTTGCATTATTTCACAAGCAGGCTGTTTGGTGGGGTTATTTTTGTGGGTGGGGGGAAGTGGGTGCGTATTTGTAAATTGAATCTGAACACTATTTGTAGGTACTTCCAAAGAATACCTGTGCAACAGTTTAAATACTGAAAGTTTTATCAATTATATAGAACATACAAGCTTAGAGATCTCGAAGTTAGGCTTTGCTTAAAGAGTCAAATTTCTAATCCATTAGCATTTCCCTTATGAGATATAAAGCTTCTATGAGTTTGTGAGGTGTTTAATTTTTTATAAACGTATCTGTGCTCAGTTTGAGCAGTTCTCCCAGAAGTAATACAAACTGCACTCGGCTTTTTCTTCCTGAGCATCCATTGTTAAAGATTTACAGCTGTAAAACCTACCTAGCACCGAGGCCACCCACAAGCTTCCACTGCCTGGTTTTGCTGGGACACCCGAATTCCGATCGGTTGCTCCACTTTGATCTGCAAGCTGGAGCTTCTGCCTCTCAATCTGGGAATGCCAGTCATGCCAAGTTGTGCAACGACTGATTCACTGGGGAAAAGGGCTAGGTCCAAAACAAGCACACTGACATCTTCTGCAAATAGCCTTCTCTGTGTTTTTATTTAATGAAAACATTATATCAAAGAGAAGCCACAAACCAACCGCTTCTGCTGCATTATAGGTGAAGTGTTTTCAGGCAGCGTTCCAGTGCCAGCCAATAATTCAAAACTCTGGTGTAAATAAAGCTTAGGGCAACGTGGGATAAACAGGCAAGACAACACTTGCAATAATGCAGATACTATTCCAAGAGACAATGTCACTACACACGGCATCCATGAATTAATATTAGCCAAGTCTGGGAAAATCAAGCACTAAAAGCAGGATAGAGGATATCTGCTTCAGTTGCCAGGGATTGCAACAGCTGGGAAAAGCAACAGCAACTCTTATGATGACAACATTCTTCTAACTACCAGCAATCCAATTTCCCAAGACTGAGAGCCATCACGAAGCTCATCTTCCTACAGGAGAGAGTAACTAATTACCAAATCTTCATAAAACCAAGGAAAAGTTAGCTTGATACTTCTTTTCAGCAGTAACAAGCCCCATTTTTTCCTAACACAAGGAACTGGCTCTGCTGTGGAGGTAAGCGAGACACAGTTAAGCCTGAGTGGAACTGGCACCTCGTTAAGGTGAAGGCAAAAGCTTTAAATGTAGTAACAACAATGAGCCTATGTCATTTATTTTTCAGTTTTGTCTGTCAGCAATTTTTCTAATTACTGAAGCACCTTAAAGCACGATGTGAGCTCTACTGACTGGGCAGACATAAACAAAGCTTGTCTTTCATATACTGCCTGAAAGAATATACATTTGTTTACCTTGCCTGTCTGGAGAAGGGCTCCAGTTACCTGTAAAAGTTGAAAACAGGTGAGCTTTCGGAGGCCCAGCATGGGAAAGTGTAAGTCATTCCTAGTAAGTCCTTTCCAGCTCTTCTCACTTGGTAAACTGTGATCTCCTAGATATACAGAACAGTGTACTATAAACCCAGAGAGCTGCCTTCTTGTTTCTCTACTCAAAAAAGAAACTAGGAGAGATCACGGGTGGGGAAAAGAAAAAAAAAATCAAATAAACTTCAGTTCAAAGAACGTACACAACCACTAAATTCTACTCAGTTTAGGAACTTGAATGCAACCTGGTTGTTTGGGCCACTTACCACATCAGACAAGTGTTTCACTGAGAAGCTGCTCACAAAGGCATCTGCAAGACTCGTTTTATACTTACTACTTTTCTTGGAGAGTTTTACTTGAGACACTGTTAGTAAGAAGAGATCATTCCACATCATCAACCACCTCATTTATCTCAAATTTGAAGTGGCCTTTTAAATTACACTCAGAATTTTGAGACAAAAATATGAACAGGAGCCTTTTGATATTTCTGTCATTTCTACAACAGATACCTGAATTCACAAATACTCAAAAATGACACAAAAGTAACCCAAGACTTGGAATTGCAAAGATCTATGGGCCAGGTCTGCCTCAGATAAAAGATACATCACCAAAATTCTCATCAGCTAATCTCAAGGTGATTTATATATAAATCATATTTTAAAAAAGCATCATTTATTCACACAATGGATATCAGAATACCAAATTAAAAAAAAAACAAACCAAACCAGCTGTCAAAGAACATTTTTCAGTTATTTACAAAAATTAAATGGGAAAAGTATTGCAGTAGCACACACAATTGAGGAAAGAAATCACTAGCCAGGTGTCCCTTTTTTCTCCCTATAAACTCAAAGTTATAAAGGAATCACCTTTACTCTCCTTGAAGAAAGATTTCAAGGTGTACAAGCCAAAAATCACCTAGATAAGTTTATGTTATATTTGCTTTCTTTTTATTTCTGTCTTGGTTTTGTTCTCAAGTCAACCTGCAACTCTCTTGCTCAGATTAAGTGGGGATTTTTTTGCCACAACTCAGTGATCTTTAGGTACACAAAGCTAAGGTGCAAATGAAAATGCAGAGGTGGCACACTGGAGAGCAGAGCTGAACTTCAAAAACTTATATAATGACCTTTATAAACTGCAGAAGAAAGAGGTGACAAATCCCCTAGTTATTACGACTTGTTTTTTTTCAGGTAATAGGTTAAAAGTGAATGGTAGCTAAGCAAAACTTGGGCATGTTTTACATGGACAGAGACAGAGTGAGCTCTGTATGGCACTCACTGAAAAAATGTGAAAAGCAGTTGCAAAAGTCTCTGGAATCAATATATGGATAATGATTTACTTACAAATACACAGAGCACTACTGCTACCCCCCATCATTTACCACAACTTATTTACTGCCAGAGTCTCTTGTCTCAAACCCACCCGGCTCCAACTGCTCATCTCTTCACCCCCAACAAAACCTACAAAAGCAGAGTCTCTCCTGCTGTGATGTAACTCTGCTCGGCAGTCACCAGAAATAACCTTCTCACCTTCACCACTCCCACGTGCTGAGGACAGGCACAGATCTCCCTCGTGAGGGCAAGATATTGTTGCTTGCAAAAAGAACAAGCTGTTAAAAAAACAAACCCTCCACCACACACGTGGGCTACACTCCGTGATGGCAGCCTGAGATCACTTCCTCTTACTCACTTCCTAAAACAAATCTCCTTTCTCGAGTACAAGTTCTTTCAGTTCTTACTCCCCAGTTTCATCTCTCAGGTATCTGAGACAGTCAAATCCCTCTTTAAATGATCTTCAGTGCCCCAATCCCATGCTCTAATAGGGGGTTCCTAAATTAAAAATACTGCTTTATAATACCCCATATAAAAACTAATAGGCACTAATTGATCTAAATGCGCTGCAATGATTAAGTAATTTGCGAGACGTGCAGCTTGAACCATCCGAAGCCCAAGGAAGTGCAGTTTCAAGGATCAGAGGAAGGCCTCTTTTCAAAAGCAAAACCAAAAGTAGCACGGGCTCATAAAAATACCTTCAAGCCTGAGTCTCCCTGCTTCAACATAGCAGGTGGCAATAAAATAGCTGTATGAAAAGACAGCTGTGAGGAACTTTTGGATAAAGTCTTTGCACATCCTGGAAGACCTGGGGCTTCATGTCAGGCCCTCCTAGGGCTGGACACCACCAAGGAGCAGCAGGAGCCCTCCTTCCGTCCGTTTCCCGGAGGAACGGCGAGCGATGCTTCCCAAGCAGGAGCTGAAGTTCCCCAGGGCAGCGACCCGGGGGAGGGAGAGGGCACCACGCTGCCACAACCCCGCAGCTGCGTGTCCCCGCGGGAGGAGCGGCCTGTCCCCGCGGCTCCACAGGGAAGCCGGAGGGCACAGAGGGGCTGTTCCCACCCCGCCTCCCTGCGGGGGACCCCGGCCCCACCGCAGCCCCGAGGCCCCGGCAAGGCGCGGCTCCAGCGGCGCTC